>CAJHQP010004509.1:0-54625 GCA_905132765.1 Moricandia arvensis | reverse complement strand
ATAATATCTTTATTGGACAGCGACTACAGAGACTAGTTTATTTGTCATGTCTCTATACTGATAGTGATAGGCTTAGGTCTTAAACTTTATCTCGGCTTGAATCTTTTCCTCTGCTATTACTTTGACCGATGATTTTGTATTTTTTTTCATGTTATTAGACCAATGTTACATTGCTTTCCACGATGAAGAGTGGGGAGTTCCTGTCCATGATGACAAGTACGTGTTCATCTCTCTCTCTCTTTTGCTTGAGCCTGAGAGATACTCTTTGTGGATTATAAACCCTCTTATTCGGTTTTTCAGGAAACTTTTCGAGTTGTTAAGCCTTTCTGGTGCTCTTGCTGAACTATCCTGGAAAGACATCCTTTCCAAAAGACAATTATTCAGGTAACTAGTACCAAACTCTTGTGGTAATTTCATCTCCTTATGAGCTCGAATCTCAAAGTGCCTTTTGCTTTGTTTAAAACAGGGAAGTGTTCATGGACTTTGATCCAGTTGCTATATCTGAACTAACTAACAAAAAGATAACATCTCCTGAGATTGCAACCACCTCATTACTATCAGAGCAAAAGCTACGGTCTATCCTCGAGAACGCAAACCAAGTTCGCAAGGTAACTTAATATCTATTACCCTCATCATAGTGTGTGTGTGTTATTGACTGTGATTGTTTTTTATGATTCAGATAATAGTTGAGTTTGGATCATTTGACAAGTACATTTGGAACTTCGTTAACCAAAAGCCTACTCAGAGTCAGTTCCGGTACCAACGCCAAGTCCCTGTGAAGACTTCCAAAGCGGAGTTGATAAGCAAAGACCTTGTCCGCAGAGGCTTTAGAAGTGTTAGTCCAACGGTTATCTACTCGTTCATGCAATCAGCTGGTCTCACAAACGACCATCTCACTAGCTGCTTCAGACACCACGAGTGCATATCCAAGGACGAAGCCTAGTTTAACAATGTGCTGCTTAGTTTGTTGTTATGTGTTTGCATTTGTACAGATGTGTTTGTTGTCAAACTAGGAGTAGTTTCTTGATTATGTGAGATTGCTTGAAAACGATTACATGTTACATATAATCCATTCTACTCTCTTTGTCTCAAAGCCATATTCAATTCTAAAAACACTAATAATAGAACTTAAAACTAAACTATTTTTCAGTCTGGTTCTGTTGATACAATCTCCCGGTAACAGCTGCTGCTAGTGCTGCTGTGAAGTTAGGATCCTTTGTCAAGGAAGAAGCCATTTGCTCCACCAAAAGTTTCTGCACATCTGGCATATCGGTTCTTGATGGGCTCGTTACTTTCTTGGATTCAGTCACAGGCTCAGCCAAACTACTACTTCCCTTTGCTGGTGCAACGTGACCACCAAGAGAGATGTAGCGGTTTAAGCCATTGTTTGAATCGATCTGTGACGGCATTGGATGGTTATGTTCACCCTCGTAAGTTGCTACCAACACGGACTGATCCTCCACACTTCTCTGAACCTGAGGACAGAAACAAACACACTCAGATTAATATGCCTAACAAGCAAATTCTATTGATTGGTAGTACCTTCTTTTTGACAGAACAGCTTGGAGCACAAGCACATTTGAAGTAAGCTCTTGGAGATGGGTTATCTCTAGTCACTTTCTGTCCATATTTCCTCCATTGATACCCATCTTTCACTACCTATAATAACACAACTTCTTAGATCAATAAAATCATATAAACTATAGTTTTGTTTATAAGATATTTATACCAAATATACTAGCTAGTTTTCATGAAGAGCTTACAAGGGTAGTGTCAGAAGCTTCAGTCTTGTAATAAACCCTTGAGACTTTCTCCTTCACAACAGTCTCTTCTCTCTGCTTCTTCTTGCACAGATACTGATCATCTTGATCCGTAGAGCTACTCTCCGACACTCCACCGATAACAGCAGAGCTAACTGCGTCATCTCTCGCTGGAGATTTGCGTTTCTTGGGAGGACTACTGGTTTGGTCTCTCTCGGTCATGTTGTTGCTCTTGTTAACATATTCCATCAGCTGGTTCCTCAGGACGTGGTAGTTTTCACACATCAAAGTTAGCATCTCGAGAGCTTCTTGTTCTCAGTACTCACTCGGTTTAATTCATCCACCAAAGCACTTGTCTGCAACCAATCATATATATATATTGCATGAAGTTAGTAATATATGCGATTGTATATAAAATATATATACGTGTGTTCATAATAATAAAATACTAACAATATTTATTGATATGTTTGTGTATATGAACCTATTTGAAGAGTGATCAAAAGTACGTTAAGAAACATACCGAGGAATCTTCTTCAACTCGCATACGAGTAAGACCAATAGTGAGATCTAAAGAAGTATCGACCAAAGAAGATGATGAAGACTGGTCCATGGATGTATATATCTACGATATGAATCTGCTTGGATCTTAATTCTTGTGGGTATGTGTATATGTGTGAGAGTTCAGTAAGCTGAGGATGAAAATTGAGAGATTCTTGTTTTTTATTACTCTTCTGGGGTTGTCGAAGAAGGAATGATTTTTGATTCTATATATATAAAGAAAAGTGTTTAAAGAGGAAACTAGGTGGAAATAGAGACGTGAGCAGCATGTGCTTTTCATTTTCATGTTAATGGACATCCTGATCATGTATGTTCCTTTTACTTTTAGTTTTTAGACTCAGCTCGTTTGGCACATGTATTTTGTTCCAATTCTTTTTTTAATCATTTATTTTGGTTGACACAAACATATGGAATATGATTCGTTCTGCAGCTGTCGACTAAATATAATTTTCACTAAATATATAATTCTAAGATTATTTCCACGTTTTCCATACTCCTGAGGGGCAACAACCAAGATGTAAAATTTAAAACTTCTAATTCATGTCAATAACATAAACGAATAGAGAAATGATCAAACAGACCTATGCTATAGCATAGTAACATGTGATTTTCTTAACCCAAAAACGAATTAACAAGTTCTTAAACAAACTTAACTAAAGCGTGATTCGAATTTAACTAATAGACCTAAACATTAGACAATAATTATATATATATATATATATATATATATATATATTAGACAATAATTATAATGCCTTTAAGTGTTTCAAAAAATGCCTTACAAAGAAGGAAAAAGATTAGAATGCATTTTCTTAAATACATAAGTAATGATCTACTGTTGGTTTATGATGCTGAAATGTATTAAATGCACTCTTAATTAGAAAGATTCATATTCTATATAGGACTTAATTGTTTGCGCTTTGCGGTTGACGAAAATAATAATTTGTGCGATGTGTACAGTAATAGTATAATCGCAATGTGTATAGTAATAGTATAATAAAGTGTGCGGAACGTGGTTTATCTGTTTCTAATGCGAGTCACTATAATTAATTGGGAGATTCTTCTTTGGTAATCATTATCATTAATATTTAAATTTTATGTAAACGTGTGCCTTGTTCAGCTGTTCGGTCAAAGTCAAGCCGACACGGCTTGTCAGAAACATATATTGACCTCCTCAAGTATTTCCACTACAAACTTGACTGATCAAATGGAATCATCATGTGTACTGATCATTTTGAACTTTCTGTTGCATTACAACATATGAATATATATATATGGGTTCACCCTAATAACGTTTTCTCTCAGGCCCAATAATCGAGGAGCTGCATCTCTTCACCACCATTGACGCTGGCGACGGCTCTGCTCGCCGGCGTCACTGCTGCCGCCCTCCACTCTCGTTGTGCTTCGTCTCTTGTGGTTGTGCCCTCTATTTCGTCTTCATTGTCACCGCTCCCGCTCTGTTCGCCGTCGCCTCTCCTACCACTCCTCTCGTTGTTGGATCTGTTCAAGTTGAGCGTGAGTACACCAGATCTACTCGGATCTTCGCCGCTTTCCGTCTGCTCCCTCCTTGGTGCCTCTTTCCTCCTCCGTTTCGAGCTAGTCCCGGACAAGGAGGTGCCTCTCCACCGTGTTACGGTTACGAAACTGCTCCACTGCACCGTATCACGCCTACACCATTTCGAAAAACAATGCAGACGGCCACACCTCCATCGACGCCGCAAGTCACCATCACCGTCCCCCACACAGTCGTGACGTTCTTCTCTCTCTGGCTCGAGATGGCTTCCACTATCTCCAGCAAATCTTTGGCGTCCGGTCCGCGACTGTCCTCGGGTTCCATCCTCGTGTCTGTTGATTCAACAATGGGTTGCTCGATCCCCATCACCATCTATGTCTCTCTTCCTCGCCCATTAATCCAGGTTTTATCACAGAGATTTTTTAACATAATGTTAAGTGATGAGTTGATACTTTTGGTTTGGTATGGTGGACTCTCCCGTGGTCTGGTTCTGTATCTTGCCTTGTTGCGTCTTTTTACTGCGTTATGCAGCTCTTTTACTGCAGTATGCAGTCCCTTCCTTGCTTTATGTCGTTGTATTTTTGTGGTACTCAAATCCTTCCAGTTGTGGCAACCTAATGGATTGATGTCTCAAATACCCATTCTTTATGTGAATTGGGTTTTGTTAAACGTTTATTGTCTGGTTTCCTCCATTATGGAGGTTGTTCATTTCCCAATTACATCATCTACTTTATGTGGGTTTGATGCAGGGAAAGTAATGTTGAAGACTAGAGATACTTCTAACACTGAAGTTCTAGTCAAAGGCTTGTTAGCCATGTTGAAGATTGTTGATTGTGCACTTGTTGCTGCCTCAATTCTGGAATTTATATCACTGATTGTGATCTCTATTTTCCAAGGCTTCGTTTCACTTTACAGCTCGATGGTTGTTGAGACTAGAGGACTTCTCGACATCATTAGTTGTTTAAGCGTTTTGTATGCCCATATCCTTCTATGTTGTATTTGCTTTTTTGTAATAGTTGGTTTTGTAGCCTGGATGGCTTTATTTTCATGTTTTATTAACACTTTCTCTATTCATGGAGAGTAAGAATCTATAAAAATGAAGTTTGACCAAAAAAAATATATATATATATATATATATATATATATATTGGTGTAAAAAATAAAATTTTATCTCTTTACTGAAAATCCGAATATTGTAAATAATCTTTTTTTTTTCATTCAGAATTAAATCTGGATAAAAGAGTGCATACAAAATATCTTTTTACCATTAGACTAACAATTGTTGGTTACAATATATTCTCTACGTTCTATTAATGGAGATATTTAAAAAATATCTCACAAAATATACTTTTTGTGTTTTTTTAATATCATGGACTTCAAAAAATTAATTAATTTTATTGAGTTATTATTAGTTAAAATTATTGAAAATTGAAAATTACAAACTAATTTAAAATGTGTTTTTAATATGTGTAAAAATATTAAAATATTTATTTTTGTGAAGCAGAGGAAATATATTCTTTAAATCTTTCACATTTCTTTCCACATAAAAGTATTTTTAGAATTCACATAAAAAGTCTCATGCATCGTATAAAATTCTTTTTGGAAATTTAGGCCTCATTTATGAATCATTTTATAAGATTTCATATGAGTCTAATTTCAATTAATTTATTTCGACATGATATTGTTTTAAATCTTTTTTATCTATTGTTATTCAAACGTTGTCCCTTACATAAACAAAACCTACTGTAAAAAAACAATTCTTATAAGTCCTAAGTACATGTAAACTAGCAATATAGAAAGATCTTTGTGGACTTAATGAGTCTGCATATCGACAATGAAGTGTCACCACAGTTTGTGAACTACTGATGCAGAGAGTGAACTAGCTTCTCTGTTTTTACGAAAGATGGGATACGTTATGAAAACTAAGTAGAGGACAATGCCTGAGGATCCAAAAATTCCACTGAAGATGAGAACGACAAGCTTCATGTGATTATGAACATTAAACTGCTTACTATATAGTATATGTTAATCTCCATGATTAAACCACCAATCAACCATGTCAAAGCTGAACTGTTAGAAAAAAAAAAAGAAACATATGATGTTAAAAGATATGACTTTTTCTTTGTTTTAGTGAAAATGTGTTTGATTGTTACATACAATCTACAAGCCTCTTTGATGGCAGTAGCTGAATGTAGAATTTGATATTCTGAATTGCTTGAGTTTAACATCACAACTCGTGTATATATACAACGTAAGAGACGGTGTAACCTAAGGCGTTGCCTTGTGAGAAAAGGAAACTAAAGCTTATAGTATATATGAGAATATACTTTTGTCCTAGATAACAATAGGAAATATATGATACGATATCCTTGGCCAATACTTCCCCTCAAGTTGGAGGATGAGGATTTTGAATTCCCAACTTGAACACTAACTTCTGGAAAGGAACACGTCCAAGAGCTTTAGTCAATATGTCTGCAATTTGTGACTCCGTACGAATGTGCTGAGTAACAATGATCTCATCTCTAACTGCATCTCTCACTGCATGACAATCATTCTCAATATGTTTGGTTCGTTCATGAAAGACAGGATTCGCAGCAATGTGTATAGCCGCCTTACTATCACAGAAGAACCGAGTTGGAGTAAGTTGTTCGAAACCTAGTTCTTTGAGAAGTTTGCGTACCCATTTTGTTTCTCGCAAAGCAGTGGACATGGACCTATATTCAGCTTCGGCTGATGAATGTGACACTGTCTTTTGTTTCTTAGTCTTCCACGCAATGAGTGAGCCACCAAGCATAACAACAAAAGCACTAAGCGATCTCCTGGTCAGTGGACACGATGACCAGTCAGCGTCACAGTAGACCGACAACGTTAGATCAGGATCAGACTGCAATAAAATACCCTGACCCAAAGTTCCCTTTAAGAAACGCACAACCCGGAGAGCCGCAAGCCAATGGTCTTCTTTCGGATCTTTCATGAACTGAGAAAGAATGTGCACTGAGTAACACAATTCTGGCCGAGTATTTAAGAGATAGATCAAACGACCAACAAGTCTCCTATACTTGGTGGGATCAGTGAGTGTCGGACCGTCAGCTTTGGCAAGTTGATGGTTCTGCTCTAGCGGTGTAGGAGCTGGTTTACACTCAAGATTACCAGTCTCCGCAACAATGTCCAACGCATACTTGCGTTGAGAGAGAAAAATTCCTTCACTACTTCTGCTCACTTCAATACCGAGAAAGTATTTCAACTTTCCTAAATCTTTCATTGCAAAACACTTGCCCAAATACTCCTTAAAACGTTGCAACAAATGGGCATTGTTTCCGCAGATAAGAAGATCGTCAACATAAATCAATACCCGCAACTCGATGCCCTTGCACGAGTAGGAGAATAAAGAATAATCTTCATACGACTGCACAAAACCAAACCGGAGCAGTGCATCCGAAAGCTTCTTGAACCAACATCGCGGAGCTTGTTTAAGTCCATACAAAGACTTTCGTAGACGACAAACTTTACCAGGGTGTGTATGACGAAAACCGGGAGGAAGTTTCATGTACACTTCTTCCTCAAGATCACCATGCAAGAAAGCATTGTGAACATCCATCTGATAGACTTCCCATTTATTGGCAGCCACAAGACGCAAGAGAGTACGAACAGTGGTCATCTTGACTACCGGAGCGAACGTTTCCGTGTAATCTTCTCCTGCAACCTGGTTATTACCCTGAACAACCAACCTAGACTTGTGCCGTTCAATGGTACCATCGGCATTGTACTTGATTTTGTACACCCATTGACTACCAATTGCTACTTTTCCAGGGGGAAGATCGGTAATATCCCACGTATGATTGTCCTCAAGAGCCACGACTTCCTTGGTCATAGAATCATCCCATACTTTGATACGCACTGCTTCTTGAAAGTGTTTAGGCTCCTTGGCGGTTGTGATTGCAGTCATATAGGCTCGATGTCCTGAAGAAAATTGATCATCACATATAAAATCTGATAGAGGATATAGGGAAGTTACCGGAACGTTAGTCAAGGACTCGGAGACCGGTTGGAGAGACGCATGATGTGTATTATGATCAGTGGTGGTATTATAGAGGAGATAGTCTTTTAAAATGACTGGTTGCGTTTTCTCCCGATGACCTCTGCCAAGATTATTGGTAGCTTCTGATGTTGGAGCCGAGGCAGCTTCTTCAGCAGGAGTCGCTAAGTCACAAGTCTCAGCTGCAGTCGGCTCTGTTTCGGTGACATCTAACTCTGCTTCTTTCACTTGATCAGCCTCTGAATTCTCTAATTCCACTAATGTGTCTGGTTCACCAGTATCCGAACTCCCCCTATCGTCTGGTGGGGTAACCATCCAGTCATCGTCAAAGACTTCCGGAGTAGACATTACTGGTGGTGTAGAGTCTTTTGAGTCAGCAAAAGGGAAGACATTTTCTTGAAAGACAACATCCCTGGACACCAAAAATTCATTGCGCTCAATGTCATATACCTTCCAGCCCTTTTTACCGAATGGGTAACCGACAAAAACACACAACCTGCTTCGTTGACTAAACTTGTCCTTGTCCCGAGTCATACGATGTGTGTAGCAAGCTGAACCAAAGACACGCAGCTGCTGATAATCAGGCTTAACGCCATGAAGAATTTCAAACGGTGAGCGTCCATGATGAATTGAGCTTGGAGTGCGATTAATTAAATAAGCTGCAGTCAACACCGCCTCGCCCCAAAATTTTATAGGCAAACTAGCTTGGAACAAGAGTGCCCGCGAGACATTGAGGATATGTCGGTGCTTTCTTTCTACCCTTCCATTTTGCTGTGGCGTGGCAACACAAGATGTCTGATGAATTATCCATGTTCTTTGAAGTAAGACGTCAGGACCATAAATTCCGTACCGTTGTCACTACGAACCATTTTCACAGTCTTTCCAAACTGTTTTTCAGCATATGCAAAGAACTGCTTCAGGACATTTTTAACTTCTGATTTCTCGAGTAAAAGGTACGTCCAGACAGCTCGAGAAAAGTCATCGACAATGGTCAAGAAGTACACTGCACCGCAGGAAGAAGGGACTCGATACGGCCCCCACACATCAACATGAATAAGCGAAAAACATTCTGATGTTTTATTCATACTATCATAAAAAACTTCACGAGTTTGCTTAGCTCGAAAACAGATGTCACAAGGACTAGAGCTAGCTACTTTAAAAGGTCGAGAAAACAAAGCCAAATCCGAAAGTACTGAAAAAGATGGATGTCCCAAACGCCGATGCCATAAGCCTTGATCTGAAGAACCAGTAACCTGATGACTCTTTGCTGAAACTCTATCCGTGAAATAATACACACCATCACGCTCTTCACCGGTTCCAATCAGAGTCCTCGAAAAACGGTCCTGCAAAACACAAATCGTATCAGTGAACATTGCAAAACAATTTGTATGTTTCAGCAGCTTCGAGATGGAAACCAAAGTGCAGTTCAAGTCTGGCACATAAAGAACATTCGACAAAGTAATCTCAGCCGAGAGTGGAAGAGATCCCATGCTCATTGCAAACGTCTTTCCTCCATCTGCGAATGCAACTGAGCATGGAGAGATCACCTCAACATCGGTAAGCAACGACAGAACCCCGGTCATATGGTGTGAAGCACCGGAATCGAGAATGACATCGCCAAGTTTATTCTTACCAGACAGTTTGTCTGAATTTGCAGTTCCAGACTTCTCATGGATCAGTTGTGTAAGAACCTTCCACTGTTCTGAAGTTAATTCAGGAAACTCCGATGAATTTGAACTTGTGGCATGCGCTACACTTGCGCGTCCTCGACCACGACCACCAGAGTGACGTCCTCCTCTTCCACGACCGTTATTTCCTTGCCCACGGCCACCACGCTCAGGAACCCAATCCGGAAACCCCACAATCTGCCAGCAGTCACGTTTCTCATGTCCTGTTCTTCCACAGTGAGAACAGAGCATACGAGGCTTGAGAATCGTGTTCTCTGTTCTCTGTTGAGTATCTGAGTTGTTGATTGCTTGGTTATCACGGCGAACATGGAAACCAACTGCTTCTTGTTGATCACGACCTCGAGCGGTAGCTAGACGTTGTTCTTCTCTTATTATTTTGTTGTAGATTTCACCAAGAGAGGGCAACGGATCCTGACCGATGATGGCAGTACAGATTCCTCCAAAGCGAGCATCATCTAGGCCCATGACAAACTGGTGTATCTTCTCTTGTTCCCTTTCACTAGCGATTTTTGCAGCCGCTCCACAAGAGCAAACATGAACAGGCTGGTAAACCTGCAACTCCTCCCACAGAGTTGAAAGTTTTCCGAAATAATCCAAGACAGATTGTCCATCTTGTTTACATGAGGCGAGTTGAGCCTTAATCTGATGCACCCGTACTGTATTTCCTACAGAGAATCGTTGCTTGAGATTCTCCCACAGTTGATGCGCATCCGAGATGTATGTAATTGTTGACTTAACTTTTGGTTCGATGGAAGCTCGGATCCACCCAACTAACATCGAGTTCACTGTTAACCAGTTTTCAAGGTCGGGACTATCACCGACAGGTTTTGTGAGAGTACCTTTGATAAACCCCAACTTTCGTTTTGCTTGAAGTGCGTTAAGCATCTCCAAAGACCACTCATTGTAGTTTTCTCCATTCAATCTAACAGACGTTATCGCAGCTCCTGGATTGTCTGATGCATACAACGTGTATGGCGAAATAGACACGACTTCATCTCTTTTCTCACTGGCTTTGGCCAATTGACTATCATCCGCCATGTTTGTTTCAACAAAGCTTCAAGATTGAGTTTTAACAAGGAGAGAAAAACGAATCTAGACTTTTGATCTTTGCTCTGATACCATGTAGAATTTGATATTCTGAATTGCTTGAGTTTATTAACATCACAACTCGTGTATATATACAACGTAAGAGACGGTGTAACCTAAGGCGTTGCCTTGTGAGAAAAGGAAACTAAAGCTTATAGTATATATGAGAATATACTTTTGTCCTAGATAACAATAGGAAATATATGATACGATATCCTTGGCCAATACTGAACGTGTGATGTTCCTCGAGAGAACCAACGCAGAGTGCAAGAAGAGATTGTGCCTGTGGAAAAGAAAATGATCGCATCATAAGATTTTTACTAAGGAAAAATCTCTTGTGAATATTGGTGAAAGAAACGGTGAGCTTACAGCATAACCATAGCTCCAAGCAAAGAGATTGCAAGACCAGTTGCACTTGCACCGTTTCGTTTGAGTTGTGGAACAAAGAGACCATGTAGGACTTCTCCTGCGTCTGGCTTTGAGTAGTGTAGCTCAATAACGAAGAAACATAAAAGTTACTCTTCTTCTTGCATCAACAAACTCACAAACTGTTAAGACACTTCCAAAATAAGCATTGTCGATATGCAGTTGCATGGCAAAGTGTCTACGTCCCATTGAATAGTATTTCAATCATCATAAAACTTAGGTTTCCAATAAAACTGGTCTTGCACCAACTCCAAAAAGACCTTTCCCTTGTACTAATAATGTAATTAGGGATTGTACACCATCTGGTATTCTCTTTTTCTTTTCTTTCTTAATCATACATGAGTGGCATATTAGCTATATATAATTATATAAATGATTCAAGATTAAAGAAAAAGTAAATTGGTCAAACTAATACGTATTTCTTTAGATTTATGTGTAGGTATGAACAGAATCTAAAATACAAATGTCACAAACTCTCTAGAGACAACACAAACCAGGTGACGTCATCTCTCAAACTAGTTCCACTAACAAAGAATGGAGTCTAAGCAGAACGAATCTATTGTTCACAATGCCCTAAGTATAAACTCCAATTCAAGACTCTCTATCTTCATCAACGTCTTTCTCTTTCTCAGTCTCTTTCTCAGTCTCAGGCAAGCTTGTGCTTCTCACTTTATCATCATCTAACCTCTTCTGCTTCCTCCTCCTCCTCCTCCTCCTCTGTTTCTCTCCACTTGGGCTCTTCTCCTGACTCTGACCCTTCTCTTTCACTCTCAGTCTCTGACTTTGGATCTTCTTTCTCTTCTTCCTTAGCTTCTTCACCTTCTACATCAGCCACTTTCAGGCTCTCTTCACTTTTCTTTCCAGGCTTCTCACCATTATAATATTCATCCTCGCTTTGATCACTGTCCACATCTTCACTCACTTCATCATGCTCCTCTCTTCTTCTGTCAGTTTCAGTATTCAACGATTTGAGATTCTTTCCTTCTCTTGCTTTGCCAGAATCCTTTCTACTGTCATCCTCAAGTAACTCCCACCGTTCTTTAGTGAGATTAAGCTGTTCTGTCACTCCATCAGTATATAATACCTGGAGGGGAACAAACACTCCATATATAAATCAACAAAGCAACACGCATGATTCTGATCTATGAGGAACAAAGATAGTTTCTCACCATATGCTTCTTCTTACGACTACAGTAAGACTCTATCACGCCTTCATAAAAACTGCACAGTTGCAAGACAATCATTTGTGTACACTTAGGAACAAGAATCTTCCACTTTCATAAACACACTTACGTCTTGTCGAGCGGCCACCAGATATTAACTCTCTGACCGACCAAACCCTCGCCAAAGTCATTTGTATCAGACTTCTGAAAAGAAGATAAATACATTATTTATCAAGCATTTGGTAACAGATATGTGACAATCGAAAGGCAACAGAAACCTTCTTCTTAGTATCTGTGCGAGCTGATGATCTTTTTCCACTGGAGTTCACAACCTTAGTTTCAGAAACTGGCTTTGTCTTCTTCTTGCTTGAATTTTTAATCTTTCTGTCATCTTCAGAATACTCTTCATCCCGGAAGCATGATGATAATTTCTTGAATCTCGGTGAAGGACGAGAATCTGAATCAGGATCACTCTCACCAATGCTAACTCGGCTTCGTTTAACTGAACCAGTCAGAGCCGGAGATGTTTTCTTGGCAGCCACCTTTCCAAGTGATGATGCTCCAGGCTTTTTGTTTGAACATGTCTTCAATGAATCTCGTTTCCCTGAAAGCCAAGAAATGTCATAACCTTCCTCAGGATTCATCAACGAATTGGGTTTCCTTCCTCTCTTCCCTGTAATCCTTAAATCTGTTTCTGCATCTATACCTTCAGACTGCACTTGCCTCAGACTGTTTCCCTTTCTTACACTGATTCGCCTTGTTCCTTCTCTTGCAGGTCCCTTGGAACCCAATTTGTCCTGGTCAAGCTGGTTAAATGACATTGTTAAAGATGCTGAAACATGGAGGTCAGGGTATCAGGAATACCTCATTTTCCTTGGCGTTAACTGCATTGTGGACTTTAGGAGTTTCAAAAACAGTCTGGCATATGGTGGAAACAACTGGAGAATACATATCCAAGCTGGTCCCTGTAGACTTGAAAGCTTTCATGATGTATGGTTGAAGTTTACGGGCACATCTACTAAGAACCTTCTCCGCAAGACTCCAAGACATAGGTGAAACATTCTAAAACAAATCCCAAGTTAGTACTTGACGGTGAGAACTAGCTTTTAAACAGAGGAAAAAAACTTAACCTGGTTTTCCTTTTTGACACTAGTTAAAAGAGTATCCAGCAAATCCTTGGATACTTCATCTGTTTCATCTATTACTGTAATCATTATCGTTTCCATCGATGAAGCCACCACCCTAGGATGATCAGATCTAATAAAACAAAAAGGTAAGTAATTCAGTAAAGAGTTTCTCAGATGGTTAGGTTTTTTATAAATATCTAATTATCTACCTAATGACTTTCAAGAAGATGCGAAACATTTGTAGAATGAGGTCATGACACTCCAAGTCCAACATGACCAAGAAAGAATTGAGCCTTGATACAGTATCAAGAACAAACTCAGCTTTCCCATAGCTGCGAGAGGAGGATGCATCAGCTAGTTTCTCAAAAGCTTCTACAGTCAACCTGAAGATCTCCTGTAGAACACACACCAAAGAAGCAGAGGTTTCAACAGATCATTACAGAGAGAGATGAAGAGAGTGTTGTTTACTTTACCTTCATCTGATCATCACTGTAAGGAGCTTGAGGAGAAGTTATCCTCAGGATCTCGGTTAAGCAGAAGACAAGTGAAACCCTAACATCGGAATCATGATGGGTCAAGAGTTCACTTGATACCAAAGCGTTCTTGGAAGGGATCAGGGCTTGTTGCATTGACAAGGGTTGATCTTGCCCCACATCTCTAAGCAGAGACTCTGTTTCCTACTCAGAGATTCAAAGGTTTCGCCTTTAAGCCAAAAAGGATCAAGCTTTGACCAAACAATCAACATTAAAAGATTCCCTTATCGGCAAGAAAGAGAAACCCTAATCGCGTTTTGGTTGAATCCAAACCTAAAAAACAGGAAGAAAGATACGATTTTTTTTTGGATTGAAGAGAAGACACGTACATTGAGAAGAGTAAGAAGCTCTTCAGTTGAAGAAGGAGGGCTGAGAAGTCTGTTTCCAGCATCGATGAGTGATATCGAAAGATCGGTTAATCCAACAGTGGAAGCCATTACTTCCGCTAGAGAAGAAGAACCCTAGAGACGCAGCGCCTCAAATCCTCTAAGCAGTGTTCTTGACTTGTGAGGTTTAAGCGGTGTGTGCTAAACATGCAAACACAACTTGTATATATGCCACCACTACTAACTCTAATTCATTTTAATTTTGGTTTCTTTCGTTTCCAATAAACATCTGAGATTCGGTTTGAACCATCCCATTTGTTTCCATAATTGTTTTTTTAAACTTCTTACACCTAATGTATTAAGCGACTGTTTTCGAAATATAAACGGTCTAATTAAAAATAGTCTCTGCTACTTCTAATTACACAATACTCTTTAATCTAACCAATCATTTTACATTTTACGAAAATTACACGATTATCTATTAAAATTATTTTTGTAAAACCCAAAACTTAGCCAACTTTGTATAGCATATTAATTATACTATACTTATGCGGCTAAGGTATATACGTCGTAAATACTATTTGTAAAAGAAAATTTGTATAAAGAAAACTTTAAACATCATATTTGATAATTAATTACAGCTTCAATACTATTAAAACAGGAGCAATTTTTATCTACTTGCAAGTAGTCTAGGTTGTACAATTACATTTATTTAGTTTCCTATTTATTCTAGTACAACTAACATAGTTATTATTAAATATATAATATATCTAACTAATTATTTTAATATTTTCAAAACATAACATGATATCTAAAAAGATATTCTGAAGTATTTTTTTCTAAGATTGAATTTTCATAATATCTCTTAAGATCTTTTATTTAAAATGTAAATATAAATTTCTTTTTAATATCTGTTTTTAAATAATAAAATTCAAAATTAGCATTAAGTATAATTCAAAACGAAAATTAATTCATTTTTTTCATTTATATAATAAGAAATAAATTTCTATAATATATATATATATATAATTTATATTCATAATTAAATTACTACACCAATTAATAAATATAGAGTAATTTAATATTTTTATTAACTATTTTTTAAATTATAAAATAACAGAATAAAATATATTCATGAACTTTACAACTTCAACCTATTAAACAATATTAAAATACAATATATAAATAAATATATAATTTCATAATTTAATATACATATTTAAATTAAAATATTAAAAATAATTTAATATTTTTTTTGTCATCTAAGTAAAGAGCTCAGTCAAATGGCATCACATCCGATCATAATCAGAAGAATGCGATGGAGCCAACCAATAATTTAATATATTTATCAAGTATGAGACATGTATAATAATGCTGAAAAATATAATAATAAAATAAAATTTTATGAATATTAACAAATCAAAAATTTGTACTATAATTTAGTTTCAAAATATAAGTAAAATTGATACGAGTTAGATTATATAAATGTATTTTCATAAAACTATATTCATGTAATTTTAAATTTTTATTATACATAATTTAAAACAAATATTTTTATAATTTTCAGTAAATAATGTTTTAAATAAAAACCATCTAACGCTTTAAAATGCGGGTCAAAAAATCTAATAATAAACATTATTATTAGATATATAATAAAAATGTATAACAAAAGAAAAATTAATAAATATTAATATGTCTAAAACAAATGATTAAATTAAATTAAAAATTTAAAATAAACCAAAAACAAAACATCAAAAAATTACATGTGAATAAAAAAGTAAATTAAATATATAAATAAGAAATTACATTTATTTCAACTTATATTAGTAAATTGTAATAAACATATATGAATCATTGATGCTAAATCTATTTCTAATTTAGTATGTATTTTCTTAAATATTGATCTATTACGCTTACAACCAATTGATAAGTTACTTTGACTAAAAATTTGTATGACTAACTTTTGTAAAATCAGAGCATAACATTCATAATATATCCACTATTCATCTAAACATTCATAAATTAGAATATTTTCAATATGAATATTTAAGTTAAATTATATTACATAGTAGACCACCCATAGGTTCAATCAGTAGTCAGGTCCCAAGTTTTAGCATACTTTGCGGGTTTTATAAAAATTTTAAATAACGAATTTAAAAAGAAAAACGGATTCCATATAAAGTAATCGGTTAGTCAGTTTAACCGCGGATCCGGGTCGTGACCCAAAATACTCGATTCAACGCTTCATGTGTAATATTTAAATGTAGATACATAATTAAAAATACAAATTAATTTCAGATAATTTGGTTTGTGTTGAAAGTAATTCCGCGCTTTGAAAGCGCGGGTCAAAATCTAGTATTTATTAAAATATAATTTTTGACTATTTTTTGGACTAATATTTTTTAACGTCTAATTAAAATAGACTTTTCTATTATTATTATTATACAATGCTTTTTAATCTAACCAATCATTTATAATCTTAATATACAAAATAAACTTTGCATTTATATGATTTACAAATTTCCACTATTATCTATTAAAATAATTTTGGTAAAACATAAAGTTTAGCCAAATTTGTATAGTATATCATTTATACTTATACTTATGCGGCTAAGGTATATATTTCGTAGACATACTATTTGTAAAATAGATTTCCTATTAACAAAAATTTAAACAATATTTTGATAATTATTTCCACGTAAGTTTATATTAATGAATATAATGAAATCAAAATTCAAGTCATGCACTGATTAAAATTTAGTTTTTGTTTAAAAAGGAGAAAAGAAGTAGCAGATGACTCTTAAAACTAAATATAGTTTTGTTTATCGCTATTGACTTCAGAAGAGAAAACAAAACAATTTTCTAAAATGTGAAGTCTTAATTAAGTCACTAAAATTAACTAATAATATTTATAGGAGATAAATAAATATAACTGCTAGGGCTTTTATAAACTGTAGTCTAAAACACTCACAAAAGTCTCCATGAAAACATTGTTGATCGTTGATAACAACATAAATTATCAATTTCCTAATAAAAAGACTCATGTTTTCATTCTTCCTCCTGCGTCTATGCTTCCTGCATCACAAGAACACGACCACTTGATTACAATGCAGACTCCACTTTATGTCTTTAACCTAGAGAGAGAGATTCATTAGCCAAGTTATGACAAAAGCCAAACATATGTTAATCTTAAGATTCTTTATTTGAATTCAAAATGCTGCAAACTTCTTAAGGAATTCAAAAACTTTGAGTTACCTATTTATCACTTTCGTTTGCGTTTGAGATTCTTGATCTGCAGTGTCATGTATTCGATCACTTCTTTGAGTGTAGCTTTCCTTTTCTCTTTAAAATTCCACAATGCTGGGACTGAGTACCGCCCACTTGGGTTATACTCATTCAGCTCCTCCAGTGCTGTCTTAACTGCCTCCAACACTTCTTCACCCCACTCTTCTCTCAGCCTCTTAAGTTGCTCATCTTCTTCATCCACCACTTCCTGCACCAGTGGAAGTTATGAAGATTTTCATAAAAAAATGGGACATAGAGACAATGTGGGGAGGAATCTCGATGGAGCATGAGACGTACATAACTAACCTTCATTTTGTCTTCAGTCCCCACGCGTTTGAATGGATACCATCCTGGATCCTTGAGGTTTTCCTGCCATTTTGAGCAAAGCATGGCGTACTGCACCTCAGCTTCTTCGCCTTTGAATCTTTCCTTGCATGCTTTAAGGAATGGCTTTTCATCAAGTTCTCCCAACCGCTTTATTCTGATGTTGGTTCGATCATTTAACATGCCTATCAATCCCTGAAATAAATCCAGATTTACATGCAAACACTTAATCACTCACAGCTCAGATCTCACAATGGCAGTTCCAACTATTCATCGATCTTTGGACGATAAATCATGATTTGAGTCTATTCTTCAGCATACAGATTTCTCAACCAATTAATGTTTTACCATGCACTCTCACATATTAAACCAGCAACCAAGAACATGGAAGCATTTAAAGTACATACCGTAATCAATTCTTGACGTGCTTCGTGTATCTCATCATTGCTTTGCCTTTCTTTTATCATGAGGACCGTGTTAGCATCCTCTAGATCTTGCAACTCAGAGCACTTCTCCTCCAGCTCCTCATTCATCTCTTTCATTTCCTTCTTAACGTCCTCATCATCTTCATCTTCCCTATGCTTCATGACTTGCAGCTTTCCTTTCAGCTCTTGAATCTCCATTTGAAGTTTCTGCTTGCTGTTTAACTCCTCTTCAAGCTGAAGGATCTTGTTCAATGCCTCCTCTTTTTTCCTCTGAATTCAGGAAAAGGTTAATTTTCAATCTTCAAAGTTTCAAACACAAACTGAGGCAATTCAGATAGTTCTAGTTTGAGCCATTTACTGAAAACATACCTTGTGTTCTTCCACAAGTCTCAGTACACGATCATCTGTTTTTTTCTGCTCCAGTGAAGCTAACTGGAGAGAGGAGTTCACGGCATCGTTCTATCAAAACAAGACAAAACCAAAAAGATCATCAGTACCCTGGAAAACATAAACGACTGTAATGACTAACTATTACCTTCTTCTTCTCTTCCTCAAGCGTTTGTCTCTCCAGCTCAGTTAATGCTTGCTTCTTGTCCAATTCTTTGGACCAAGTTTTCAGATCCTTCATCCTATATTCCAGTTTCTTGCTCAGCATCTCTTTTTCTTTTAAGATCCTGTCGATGTTGCGCTGCGAAAATTCCTGCATCCTTTTTGTTTCTGGATATAAAAAGCACAGAAACAGGAGTCAGAACCAAAACTCACAGCATAATCAATCAACTTTCAGTACAAACCTTCTTTATAAGTTTGGTCCAGCGTGTCTTTTTCCATGAGAACCCTCCGCAGAGAGATGGTCTCCTCGTTGTACTTGTACTGAGCGTGGTTCAGGTCCTCATTCTTCATAGCAATTTTATTAGCTAGATCTTCCACAACAATATTCGACTTCTGCATTTCCTCCTTGGAGATATCAGAGAAGCTTCTCAGTTTCCCTACCGTTGACAGGTACTCAGCTATCGACCCTTGGGAGTTGTAGTCATCAGCACGTGCGCACCAGCCATAAGTCTTGAACCTCCAGTCTCCTGTTTTATAACTCCAGTCCTTTTTTCCGCAGCCCTTAATCTTATACTCCTTCTCAAGCTCTGTGGCTCTCTTGAACCCACTCATACCACTGTTGAACTTAGGGATGACAGCAACTGCCGAATCCTCCTCAACCAAAAGGGTCTTCACCTCAAGAGGATCAAATCTTGCAAGCTTCTTCAACCAATAAGCCGAATCAAGAAGCAAATCCTTATCATCATTTCTTCTCAGTGGGCTGATGACAATCCCCATCCAAGGCCAGACATACACGTCATTCACAACAACTTGGTCCTGCTTGGACGAGTACACAGTAAGTTGAAGGCGTGGGGGTTCAGCATCACCAGCGAGATCCTTCTGGAGGTACTTTGACAAGGCCAAGTGATTAGCTTTTTGTTTACCATTTCTAGTGGCGGATCCTTTGGCAACACCAGTGGCATGAGCGAGAAGCTCCTTGTACTTGTAGTGTTGCTTCTTCTTCCCAGAGCAAAAAGGGCACTTGAAAGTGTCCACCTTTAGCTTAACCTTCAACTCACCGTCCCTCATTTGCTTGTAAGGCTTTTCAGAGTAGTCAGCAATCTCAGACTCACTCACCTCTGACTCAGAACTGTTATCCATCCTTATTAGCAGTATGTGACCTGTAAACACATAAGCACACAACCACAACTTTTACTACACAAAAGCTCTTAAATTTCAATATAAATCATCTAAAGAAGAAAACTTTAACAAGATTCCAGGAATAGTTGGGAGAATCAAACCCTAGAAAAGGTACAAATGCAGCTCAAATAAAGTGTTAGTACCGGAAACAAAGAATCGAGACGAAACCCTAAAGACTTACGAGGATCGCGGCGAGGAGAGAGCGAAAAGAGAAATGTGATGAGAGTGACGAGAGAGAAGCCACACGTCAAATAACGTAGGTCACTCGATAACGACTTTTTTTTTCTTTTCTTAACAAAGTCACTAGATTACGATTTTAGTGCTATGAAATAACTTACAGATTTATAGTATCTCGAAATTTGAATAAGGGCGAAATTTTATACCCGTAGAACAGAGATAATATTCGTACAAGAGAGAATGAGAAAGATGGATGTGTTTATTTCGTCGAACAACATCCCTTTATATAGAAGTAAAAAGTTTGAGTTACTGTGCAAATAGTGACAGTGGGGCCCACATCTTTTATTAATATCAACGAATGCGGTGCCGTCCACTATTCCTTTTGCGGCTGTCCACTGTTCCTTTTGCGGCCGTCCACTATTCCTTTTACCATTTCACTATTCCTTTTAACACTCCCCCTTGGGAACCAGTGTCACTATTGTTGCTTGCTTAACGTGTTTGTTGCCTCGTTAAAAACCTTTCTAGAAAAACCCAATGGGAAAAACCATAGTAAGGTAAAAAGAGTACAACCACGTAAGCTCCCCCTCGATTGAGCAATTACAGATCCTTCTGATAACGCATTCCAATGTTATGAACATGTTTTCTGAATACCGAGGTAGGAAGTGCTTTCGTGAAGAGGTCAGCTGCATTGTCGCATGATCGGACATATCTTACTTCAATCTCTTTCTTCTTCTCGAGCTCCTGAGTGTACGAGAAGAACTTTGGATGAATATGCTTTGTTTTATCGGTTTTGATATATCCTTCCTTCGTTTGAGCAACACATGCTGCATTGTCTTCATATAAAATAGTTGGGGTCGTGTCATTGTTAATTCCACTACTCGATCGGATATGTTGGCTTATGGATCTCAACCATACGCACTCTTTACTTGCTTCATGGAGTGCAATGATCTCAGCGTGATTTGAAGAAGTAGCTACAAGTGTTTGCTTCTGAGAACGCCAAGATATGGCAGTGCCTCCAATTGTAAATACGTATCCTGTCTGTGATCGAGCTTTGTGTGGATCTGACAAATAACCTGCATCTGCAAAACCAATCATTTGACCCTTTGAGTTTTTAGGGTAAAATAGACCTAAATCAATAGTCCCTTGAAGATAACGAAAGACATGTTTAATTCCATTCCAGTGTCTTCGTGTAGGGGATGAACTGAATCTTGCTAAAAGATTGACAGAAAAAGATATATCAGGCCGAGTACAATTTGCAAGATACATAAGAGGTCCAATTGCACTTAAGTATAGAACTTCAGAACCAAGTATTTCTTCATTATCTTCAGATGGTCGAAACGGATCAGTTTCAATATTAAGTGATCTAACAACCATCGGAGTGCTAAGCGGAGTTGCTTTATCCATGTTAAAACGTTTTAGCACTCTTTTTGTATATGTAGACTCATGTACAAATATACCCTTTTGAGAATGCTCAATTTGTAAACCAAGACAAAATTTTTTCTGCCCGAGATCTTTCATCTCAAATTCTCCTTTTAAATAATTTGATGCCTTTTGTATTTCTTCTTGAGTTCCTATAATGTTAAAGATCATCAACATACACCGCGATTATTACAAATCCCGATGTTGTTTTCTTTATGAAAACACAGGGGCATATAGGGTCATTAGTGTATCCTTCTTTTGTCAAATGTTCACTGAGATGATTATACCACATACGTCCAGATTGTTTTAGCCCATATAACGATCTTTGCAATTTAATTGCACATAACCCTTTAGGTTTGTAACTTAACACTTCCGGCATCTTAAATCCATCTGGGATTCTCATATAGATATCAGTATCTAATGATCCATATAAATATGTCGTAACGACATCCATAAGACGCATTTCTAAATTTTCATTAGCCGCTAGGCTCATCAGGAATCTAAATGTGATTGCGTCCATAACAGGAGAATATGTTTCCTCATAATCAATTCCAGGTCTTTGAGAAAAACCTTGAGCTACCAGGCGAGCTTTGTATCTTGTAATCTCGTTTTTCTCATTTCGTTTCCGAACAAATACCCATTTATATCCAACAGGTTTCACATCTTTGGGTGTGATTACAATGGGTCCGAATACATTTCTTTTGTTAAGTGAATCTAGTTCGACTTGGATTGCATTTTTCCATTTTATCCAGTCATGTCTCTTTTGACATTCATAAACAGATGTTGGTTCTGGATCTTCGTTTTCTTCATCTATTTCCTTTGCTAAAAGGTATGAGAAAACATCATCTATATCATCCATCTCTTTCCGTTCCCATATTTTTCTATTATGGATGTAATTAATAGAAATCTCATGATTTTCTTCAGATTCATGATGCTTTGTATTGTCGTTAGATTCATTATCTTCTCTCTCAAGAACATTTTCTGTTATTCTGGAGGTATCATGCCTTTCAACTTCCTTTCGTTTTCTAGGATTTTTATCCTTTGAGCCAAAAGGTCTGTCGCGTTTCAAACGTGTTCCTGATTCACGTGTATCAACTGCCATTTTGCCTTTCTCTGGAATCTCAATGCGAGTAGGAGCATTTGCGGCGGGTATATATGATTTTGTTACCATTTTGGTATCAGCAAATGCATCAAGTAGTTGATTTGCGATGTTTTGTAAATGCATGATACGTCGAACTTCTAGTTCTGACTGTTTCGTAGGAGGATCAAGGTGTAATAAGGATGGCACATTCCATTTGATTTCTTTTCCTACTTTATTGTTATCTCCCCCTAGATTTGGGAATTCTTTTTATTGAAATGGCAATCAGCGAATCGTGCCGTAAAAACATCACCAGTTTGTGGTTCTAGATATCTTATTATCGATGGAGAATCATAACCAATATATATTCTCAACCGTCTTTGAGGTCCCATCTTTGTACGTTGTGGTGGTGCCACTGGAACATAAACCGCACAACCGAATACTTTTAGATGAGAGATATTTGGTTCTCTACCAGATACTAATTGTAACGGGGAATATCTATGATATGCACTTGGTCTTATCCGAATGAGTGCTTCTGCATGCAAAATTGCATGACCCCATACAGAAGTTGGGAGTTTGGATCTCATAATCAATGGCCTTGCAATCAGTTGCAGTCGTTTAATTAAGGATTCTGCCAATCCGTTTTGCGTATGAACATGAGCAACTGAATGTTCTACTTCAATCCCTGATACCATACAGTAATCATTAAATGCTTGGGATGTGAATTCTCCAGCGTTATCTAATCTAATTCTTTTAATTGGATAATCAGAGAACTGAGCTCTTAATTTGATTATCTGAGTTAGAAATCTCGCGAATGCCATATTTCAAGATGATAACAAGCAAACATGTGACCATCTACTGGATGCGTCGATTAGTACCATAAAATAATAAAATGGTCCACATGGTGGATGTATTGGTCCACAAATATCACCTTGTATTCGTTCTAGGAATCTTGGTGATTCTTTATCAACTTTTGTTGGTGATGGTCTTATGATCAATTTCCCAAGGGCACATGCAGTACATGGCATTTTATTACTCTGATGTATATCTTGGGCTTTTACTGAGTGACCATGTGAACTCTCAATGATTTTACGCATCATTGTAGTGCCTGGATGGCCAAGACGGTCATGCCATAGTATAACATTTTCTGGATTTCTTTTGATAACAAAATGTGATTCTATTACATCAATATAAGTGTGATGTAATCCAGAAGGAAGTTCTGGGAACTTTTCCAAGATTAGATTTTTGCCTGATCTCTCGGAAATCATATATATATACTTCTTGCCATTTTCAGTTGCAGACTGAGTATCATATCCTTGAACATATATATCTTTGAAACTCAATAAATTTCTTTTAGAATTTGGAGAATATAAGGCATTATCTATGGAAAACTTTGTTCCATTAGGCAACATAAAGTTTGCTTTGCCAATTCCTTCGATCAAGTCTGTAGGACCTGATATTGTGTTTACAGTCATTTTGGCTGATTTTAAGTTAGAGAAAAATCTCTTATCTTTCAGTATAGTGTGCGTTGTGCCACTATCTGGTATGCAAACTTCTCTACCAAGTTGTGTAGTTGTTGTTCCGTTTGTTCTCTTATCCATTTTGGCATTATTTTAGCTTTATTACAATAAGCTTTTAGTTCTCTTGAGTGGTCTCGTCGTGATCTCCCATAAAGTCAGGGGACTCGAGATATGTTGAAGTTGTACCCTTTGCCTTACCCTTGAGGGTTTCTTGGTACAATTTATATAGATGTTGAGGAGTTCAATATACTTGAGACCAATGTCCCTTCGATCCACATCTGTAACAGACGTTATCATTTTTTCGAGTAGGATTTTCTTGAGTTACGATCTCTTTTGCCCGGTCAGATCGATTCCATGTATTGGATCCCCTTCCTCTTGGGTTGTAGCTTTTTTCGTGACCTCGATTAAATTGATGACCACGACCACGACCATAACCATGGTTACGACCACGACCATAACCACGGCCACGACCATGACCACGACCACGACCACGATAGGGATGGTTTCTCTCCGGATTTTTAACATCCGTTGCATTCACCTCAGGAAATGCTTTGGTCCCGGTGGGTCGGCTATTGTGGTTTTTAATGAGAAGTTCATTATTCTTCTCCGCTATCATAAGCGCCACAGCGAGTTCAGAGAACCTCGTATACCCACGGTTTCTGTATTGTTCTTGTAGAACAAGATGATTTTTGTGGAACGTTTGATAGGTTTTTTCAAGCATTTCTGCTTTCGTCACGGGCTTACCGCAATATTCTAATTGCGCCGCTATCCTTAGTATAGCGGAATTGTACGTTTCTACCTTTTCAAAATCTTGAAACCGTAGGTTTGACCACTCGTCGAGTGCATGGGGAAGAGTTAATTTCTTCTGGTTATCAAACCTCTCTTTTAGAGCTTTCCAAAGAACCAGAGGGTCTTTTGTCCTTGCATAGTCATGCGTAAGGTTTTCATCTAGGTGCCTTCTCAGGAAAATTACGGCTTTGGCCTTTTGATGGGAAGTTGATTGGTTCCCTTCCTTTATGGTATCTAGTATTTCTTCTGAGTCTAGATGGAGCTCCATATTTGTAACCCATGCCGTGTAGTTTGCACCAGTAACTTGGAGGGCCGGAAACTGAAGTTTCTCGATATTTGCCATTTGGATTTCTAAAACATAAAATAATAATTTTATTAGAATTTCATAATTTAGAAACCATATACATTAATCATACATGCGATTACAAGGAGAAATGATGCATAGAAAGCTAAATAGACATTAATGCCAAAATTTTCAGCACTAATTCCTCCAAGATAAATCAAATACATGGAAGTAAAAATAAAAATCGTACACAAAATCAAAAATAGCCGAATCATCATTCTTGCAACGAAAATCAGAGGAGAGCGATTTGAAAATATTTGGGAGGAGATGAAATGTTTTGGATGAGTTGAATGAATGAAGGATGAGTATATTTATAGGTAAAAAACACTGTTCATGACCGTTGGAAAAGGGGGGAATTTTTTAAAAAAAATTCTTTGTGACCGTTGGGATTAAAATGTTTGAACCAAAAATCAGTCTGAAAATATCGTAATAAGCAGTCAACCAGAATCAATAAATTTCATAATATTTTATCTAAGCGACCAAATATTTATATAATATTCATATGCAAATATCAATATTTATTCTAGTGATAAAATTATTTATGTCAAAACATTAAACAAATAATGCGGCGGCAGAGCCAGACCAATATTATGCAATAAATTATGCGGCGGCGGAGCCAAGCTAATATTATGCAATAAATAAATTATGCGGCGGCGGAGCCAAGCCAATAGTCATAGCATATTTATCAATTAAGGTTTATTAACGAGGCGACATACCGCCTACATTAATATAGATAAATAATATAAATTATATGGCGGCAAAGCCAAGCCTATAATCATATTTATAGTATATTTAGTAATCTTAACGGGGCGACATACCGCCCACATTAATATATATATAAATTAAAACAATTACTATAAAATAATAAATAGTAATAAAGGCGGTATACCGGCCATTATAACAGGGTAAATATGATACATATAAACTTTACCGAATTGCAGAGTGATCGTGCTGATAACGTGTTATGAAATAACTTACAGATTTATAGTATCTCGAAATTTGAATAAGGGCAAAATTTTATACCCGTAGAACAGAGATAATATTCGTACAAGAGAGAATGAGAAAGATGGATGTGTTTATTTCGTCGAACAACATCCCTTTATATAGAAGTAAAAAGTTTGAGTTACTGTGCAAATAGTGACAGTGGGGCTCACATCTTTTATTAATATCAACGAATGCAATGCCGTCCACTATTCTTTTTGCGGCTGTCCACTGTTCCTTTTGCGGCCGTCCACTATTCCTTTTACCATTTCACTATTCCTTTTAACATTTAATAATATGTTTTGGAGATTAATACTAGTGTATTATTTCCTTCAAATTATATAAAACATTTTTTTCTTAATCCCAACAGTTAGTTGGGCCCAGTAGGCTCAACTAAAATAAACCTTTTTTACAGCCTCAAAAAATGTTGTAGGTCCAATACAGCCCGTCAGATCATATAGTTATTTACTGTTGTTATTTTTTTCGTCTAAGCTTCTTTTATTCACTACAAAGTACAAACTATTAAATAATAATATAGAAATTGATTAAATACACTGTATGCTAAAACACACATAAAAAACACACACATTGAAACCTATAAAAAATACGATCTGAGAGATGCAATTTCAGAAGAAAAAAAATCAATTAAGTCCATGCTAAAATTATATTAGATACTGCCACATACTGAAATGATCTTCTTCCCCGTTTTCTAAAAATCTAATTGATATCCTGCATAAGGGAAAATTGCATCATTTTAAGTTGACAAAAATTTACACTTCAAACCATGAAGCTCAAACGCTAACACTTTTAACAATCAAATTTGTATGAATAACACATTAAACATCGAAATTAACTATCTTGTTGCACATGTCAACAATGTGACCGGTTACTGTTCATAGCAGGTAAAATTAGTGGTGCGGTGGCGGTTTCTTTTTAAAAAAAAATATATTTAAAATTATTTTAACTAAAAAACAAATAAAATAGATAAATTCAATATAAATTTTAAAAAATTGATAAAAATTCAGAAAAAATCAAGAAAACAAAATAAAATTCAAATATTAATAAAAATAAATTCAAAAATTCAAAACAAAATATAATAAAATAAAAATAAATTTTTAAAATTGACTAAAAATAAGATAAATTAGTAAACATAATAGAAAAATGAAAAATAATAATAAAAAAACATGATAAAAATTATAAATTCAAAATATAAAAATAAATAAATTATAAAAATTGATAAAAGCTAGAAAAATTGGAAACTTATAAAATTTTGGAAAACAAATAAAAATTCAAAAATTGAAAATTTGAATAACCAAGAAATTGACAATGATTTAGATTTTCAAGTGTTTTATTTGAGTTCAAGTATTATTCGATTATCGGGTTTGGATCCTTCGGATCCTAAATATTTAGACTCAAACAAAACACATGAAAATATAAGCTGTTGTCAATTTCTTGTTTTTTTTTAATTTTCAATATTCATTTTTTTGAATTTTTATTTGTTTTCCAGATTTTTATAAACTTCCTATATTTCTAGCTTTTATCAATTTTTACAATTTATTTATTTTTTATATTTTGAATTTCTAAATTTTTATCTTGTTTTTTATTTAGTTTTTCGTCTTTTTATTACTAATTTGTCTTATTTCTAGTCGATTTTTACAATTTATTTTTATTTTATTATAATTTTTTGATTTTTTAAATTTATTTTTGTTAGTACTATTAATATTTGAATTTTTGAATTTTTTTCTTGATTTTTCTGAATTTTTATCAATTTTTAAATTTATATTGAATTTATCTAATTTTATTTGTTTTTAAATTAAAATAATTTTAAATATATATTTTTTAAAAAAACCGCCATGTCACCACAAATTTTACCTATTATAAACAGTAACCGGTCACATTTTTGACGTGTGCAACAAGATAGTTAATTTCGATGTTTAATGTGTCATTCATACAAGTTTGATTGTTAAAAGTGTTAGTGTTTGAGCTCCGAGGTTTGAAGTGCAAACTTTTGCCAACTTCATTATTTTTTTTTCAATTTTCCCTCCTGCATAACAACAATATACAGTACCTCAGTTTTTTATTTTATTCCACAATTTCTTTAGTAATATATAGCTTTTTTTTTTGTTTTTTCGTGTATAATGATCTATATTTGATATAATGTATAGACGTTTTAATCCTATTTTGAAAAATAACAATTGAAACATATTCAGAGGATACATCACAAGTAATAAAAGCTTAGGAGTCTCTCTATATCTATCTAAGAACTAGCAAGACTTGGATCAACACTCACTCCACTTTTGATCTTCTCCATCTCATTACTCAGCACTTCCTTTACTTTGCTCTTTAGCTGCAAGCCATGTAGAGAAACAGAGCACTTAAACACACACACTCTTGCTTTTCTTTCTTTTTTGTGTGGGCAAAAAAATATTTTTGGTGAGGTTTTTTTACTACATACCTCACTGAGACCTTGTTCTGTTTTGACTGAGACATGATATGATCCATCAGGCCCTGTTACCCTGTACTTAATGATTTCTGCTTCATCATTGCTTCTATCTTCTTTGGCATAAATCACTGGAGAGCCGCCTCCAAGCAGGTCGCATTTTGATACAACATCAATCCACAGGTAATCCTTGAACCTTTCTTTTATTTCTTTATAAATCTGAAACTGCAATGCCCTCATAACAAATACATAACTGAATCAGCAAGTATTCATCAGACTCAATTGCTTATATCACACACATGTTTTGTCTTCTTCAGATCATTTAGATAAGACAACGATGCACATGCTATACACTAAGAATTTATTTACCTGATCAGAAGGTGAAGTCCCACACTCTCCAGTTAGATCATGAACATATAGAACTGCGGTTGGAAGATGAGTGAGTACAGCAAGAGTTAGCTTCTCTAGATTGTTCCTGTCCTCTGTCATGATCCAAAAAACAACAATCAAATATCATTAAAATAATAAATACACAAGAGAGAGTTATGTAGCAACTAGACTTTACCATCACATCTCCTGAGAAGCCCAGGGGTGTCTGTCACCTGCAATGCGTTTCTGGATTATATTGACAATGCAAATCATGAGGAATGTTGTAAGGCGAAACAAAGCAAGTAAGGTAACCTGAAACCGTTGGTAATTCAAAATGACATGGCCCATCAGAATCCCTCTGGTGGTGAAAGGATAATTGCAAATCTGAAAACTCAAAAGAACATCATATAAGGGAATGCAAGTTACTATCAAAACTAATATGAAGGTTGTGACATATGGCATACCTCAGGCTTCCCTGTTGAAAGGATGCGAACCAACGATGATTTTCCAACGTTTGGTGCTCCCACAAGGCAAAGAGTTGGCATTTCCAAGTCAACAACTGGCATAGCTCTCAAAACCTGCAAGATGCTTAACTCTATTCATACAGTTCTCATGATCAAGTCAAAAGGGTCAAATACCATTGCGAGAGAAAAACAAGCAAGGAACCTTTGCTATGCTTAACAACTCATCAACAGCTCTCCCTTCTTGCTGGAAAACCAATTCAAGCTTCTCCACACCCTCGGCCAACCTATCCTCTGCTTCTCGCTTTGATAATGCCTGCAAACAAAGAAGAACCAAAAGATCGTTATTAGCTTTTCATTTACTAATATACGATAGAATAAGATAAAACAATGGAATTTTTAAGAAGCTTAGCGTTGCTGCACCTATATGAGATCAACAAGCATAAAGAATACAAGTATTATTTTTTGATAGAATTGAGGAGTCTGACCTTAGCACATAGAGAAGCATGTTCTTTTCCAACAGATAACACCTTCTTCCTCAGAGCATCAACTTTTCCCAACACCTAAAGAACAAGCCAATGCTAGAATCAGTAGCAGGGTAATGCGGCTGAATGAGTTAGAGGGAATATGCATAATAGATACCTCCTCGTACTTTCCATCACCAAGTGTCAACTCAATAAGAGACCGCTCATAAGGATGCAAGAGTCTCCTCCTTGGAAAACTCTCCATGTATCCTTTTAAAGGTAAAGCCAGTTCCTTTTCAAACAAAGACCAGTTAGACAAGTATCATTTCAGAATCTCAATCAACGGATGGGAAGTAACTTACTTTCATGAATGCATCAAGCTGTTTAGCACCTCTATTTCTTTCTCTCTTTGCTATATTAGCTATGCCTGAGTGAAACACCAAAAAACTGGACCAAGACTCAGTTACAGAGTTGGACGGAGTGTCAATGTTGTGAACAAAGGAATCATCAAGTAACAACCTTTAGTTGGTTGGACTCTTTTGGACTTCCTAAGTGCAGAAGAATACAAATCAATCGATGGCATCACCATGGGCAGTTTCTGGAAAGCACCTAAACTTTCCTGCACTGGTGGCCCTTGTCTTTCCTGCAAACCCCAATTTCGTTTTTGGTTTAAAAGTTAAAAACTTTACGTAAACCCAAAGCTCGAGACTTTGTATGTAAACAAGGGTTCCCAAAGGTGGGAACTTTTTACCGGGGAGGTAGGGGTTTCAATCTTCTTCTGAGTGATGTAAGAAGTGGGCAAGTAGCTTGAAGTGATAACTGGTGAAACAGCTGTTTGAAGGTTCCGGTACTGACGCAAAGTTGGAGACTTTGTAGTGGAGGCTGAACAAGAGTGAGAGAGAGAGAGAGGTAAGAGGAGGATGAAAAATCAAGGATTTGAGGAAGATGTACCTGTGGAGAAGATGATAGATTGTAGATAATGCTGTGGTGATGCTAAGAGTCGCCATTGATTAGGAAACAAGCTCGACGCCAGTTTCATCGTGTATTCTGAAAGATTGTAGAAGGCAAAGGTCACGCTTGCACATTTACAGTAGTGGATTCAGTGATAACCGAACTGGACCGGATTGGTATTTGGGTTCAAGGTTCGACAAAATTTATTTAACCATGGAAACAACGCTAACCGGTGTATTGGGCTTATATCATGACTATTGTTGGACCTTCTGTCGATCCACTACACTAAGCTCGTTTCCATGTCCTACTGCGACCTGCAACCTGCAACCTGCTACAGATGTTTTGTTCATTTCGTTGTCATAGGTTCGACTACAGCATACGACTTGATCAAAAGTTATTTGTTACTATGTTTGCATCACATGTGTATAATATGCTCTGTAACCAACGATATCTTATAAAATTGAGAATGTTTTTCAAGCAAAATTGCAATAGGGTTTTGTTTTTAATTTCATACAGATTCATATAAGGAAAATATGGTAAAGTAGCTAGAGATTCCATGGATTGTTGCTGGGCTGCTTCTAATTCATTTTGATGATGAGATCGTTGATCTTGTCTTCACGGTTTCCGGTATCTCCTCCGTCGCTGAAATCTTGCTTCTTCCCATGCAAGACACCGGCCTCTGGCTTGTTGAGTTTCAAGGGTCCCAAGAATCTCATAACCTCTCTGAAGTGATCACCAACTCGTGCTATCTCATTCACAATGTCTTCTATGCAAAAGATACCATGTTCTCCTAGAGCCTACGGTAAACACAAGTTTAAAAAAGGTTATGGTCATACTCTGGTGGATATAAGCTAATCCTATACATTGAATAGGAAGCTACTTATTACCTGTTCGATTATGTTGTTGTCGGTAAGAGGAACAGGATTGCCTTCTATTATTGTGTATCCCTTTTTGAATATTAGGTCCTTAACGCTCTTACCATTCGGGTACCTGACAAACATTTGTCAGAGAGCTCATATAAGAATCAATCAAGCAAAACAGCAAGGAAAATGGATTGAAAGATGATTTTTCTTTATGTACCCATAAGTGACGTAAGGCTGCACTTTGAGAAGCTTTTGAAACAAACCGTCGGTTGCTTTGGCAAATACACCAGTGAAAGTGCTCCTTAGTTGCATACTGTTAAGAACCTTCTTGGTCTTTGGGTGCATATCATTCTTGCTGCTCACCAGAAAGGAAAGGAAAGGACAGGGATGGTGAGGACACACGCAAAGAACAAGAACAAATGCCAAAGGAGGATGATAAATAAAACCACCAATTACCCTTGTATGCGTATGATGAAAACGAGGTTTGATTTTACTGGTGGAGGACATGCCCTTGGCCTCTTAACCCTTTGCTTCATCCGGATAAGATCTATTTCCTAAAGACAACAAATAAAGTAACAGTAAGATTACAAAGAATGATCAAAGTATTAATAAAACAAACAACAAGTTCCATGTTTAAACCAAAGCCTTGTAATTTAGGTCAAAGACTAGATTCGGCCAAACATAAATCAGTTCCATGTTTGGATTACAAAACAAGTCTTCTTATAGAAGGCATAATCAGAGCTTGAGGTTCATATAAAATGGATTAGGACCAGAACCGAAGAAGGTAATACCTTAGCCCTGAACTCAAGCACAAAGTCTTCAGGTCGTTTGATATCAGCAACTTTCTTCTTCTTCTTGCCGAAATTACCTAACTCAAGTTGCTTCTTCCTGATAAAGGCAAGCTCATCTCTGTTCTTCCTCTTCTTAAGTATAACCTCAGGTATGTAGTCCAATCCCTTAGCTTCTTCTACAGCCACTACCTTAGGTTCTTCAACAGCCACTACCTTAGCTTCTTCTTCAGCCATTGTTATTATCTCTACTCTTTCTCTCTACAAAACAAACAGATCTATGATTGATGATGACAAAAGTAATACCTCTGATTCAAAACAGAAGGAAAACGAAGCTTAACGACGAATAAGGAGAATGAAAGCAAAAATTTACCGGTGGAGACGAAGCAATTGAACGGCGGCTGAAGAGATTCCAAGTTATCACGGCGGCAGTATCGTACTTTTTGTTCGAGAACCGCTGGTTGAGAGTTAGGGTTTATCAACTTTTAAGTCTCTCTGTCTGTTAAGACAGACCTAATTACGGTCCGGGTACAATCTAGGCTCTCAACCAAATCGTATATGGGCTTATGGGCTTCCTGAACTTTTAATGAAAACCCATTATTTCGACATTTTAGAGCAGGAAAGGGATGGGCTTGTAAGTGAGGTTGAAAATAAAATAAATCAAACACAGAAAGATAAATTTGTATTAGGTGATGTAAAGGTATCATTTAGATGTTAATTTTAGTTACAGAAAAAAAAAAATATTTGAAGATATAAATAAATAAGAACAGTAAGAATTTTTGACTAATTTATCCTTATCAAATTAGAAATAAAAAAAATTATAAATTGTTTCATACATGAGACAAGGGGAAATGAAATGAAATTCATGTATCAATTAATTTATAAATTTTTTTAACTCAAACAATGAATTCACTATATTTTTTTCTAAGATATAATCACTAGTTAAACTTACTTCTATTAATATTGTTAGTATGTATTATTTTTTTTTTCCTTTTTATGTTTGATGAAGAACGAGAGGGTGGTTCATATATTTTCGGTGTGGAGGTTGAACCGACAAGGTAATCTAGGAGGAGATATAATGTCGAAATTGATTAGACAAATCAAACATAAAAACAAAATGCATTACCTCACAAGTCACTACGATGAAATCAAAATAAACATGTACTTTTGAAAATAAAGCTAAATAAATGGGTTTTTTTCTCCAGCAGATGATGGATTTTATTTAAAAAAATAATAATTAATAAATGTTGGGGAATCATGTGTTTGGCGATAAGATCACTTTGGATGTATTATAAATTGAACCGGGGGAAATCGGCCGATTCATACATCAACACAAGGCCACGGTCCCGATCAGTACATATACTCGGACCCTGTGCTAAAACATAAATCAACACATAATATATTCAAATTTCATACACCAATTCACAGAATTCGACTTTTACATACATGGACCGATTTTTCGTTAGTCAAAAATGACAGAATCTGAGCTGTCCGTTAGATGTTGCTGACGTGGCTTTTTATATTTCAAAAAAAATTCTAGGAAGGAGGTGGAAGAGACTCGAACCCGGGTTTGATTGCCATTTTATTGGATCCATAAACCACTATGCCAAACTCGTTTAATTGTTAATATTATTTATTGTTTCCTATTTATACCTAATAATTCTTTTTATTCAAATATTTCTATATTATTTTTTTGTGTTAGTCTTATCATCTAAACAATAATCAAAAAAAATTTCTAAAATAATCATTTCTAAGTTTTTGTTACCAAAAAAACTTCTAAAAAAAAATGATCAAAATAAATTTCACTAAAAAGACAAAAGACTTTTCTAGCATTTGCTTTATAGATATAAATATATGAATATAAATAATTATTTAAATAAATAATAAAATAAAATAAAATATTTTTTTTAAATAGTTTCACATTTTATGTTTTCACATTTAAACTTTTTATAATAATTTTTCGGTTTTTTTTCAAACTTTTTTTATATTTTATTTTTGAACTTCAAAAATGTTTTTTGAATCTATTTAAAATTTTTAAAAACATTTTTGAATTTCAAAAACAAAATATGAAAATAATGAAAAAGAAAAGTGAAAGAAAGATTCGAAAAATTATCATACAAATTTGAATTTGAAAACATATAATGCAAAATTATTTAAAAAACAATTTTTATTTTATTAATTATATTTATATATCTGTAAAACTAGAGTTAAAATAATCTTTTGTCTGTTTAATAGAATTTTAATCATTTTTAAAGGTTATGTTGATGACAAAACCTTAAAATAACTATTTGAGAGAATTGCTTTTGATTATTTAGTTTTGTTTGAAACTTGGGATGATGAGAAAGACACATAAAAATAATATAGAAATATTTGAATAAAAATATTCATTAGGTATAAATAGGAAACAATAGAGAATATTATCAATTAAATGAGTTTGGCATAGTGGTTTATGGATCCGATAAAATAGCATTGAGACCCGGGTTCAAGCCTCCTCCACCACTTTTGTAGATTTTTTTTTTGAAATAATTAATTATTTAAAATATAAAAAGCCACGTCAGCAACATCTAACGGACAGCTCAGATTCTGTTATTTTTGACTAACGGAAAATCGGTCCATGTATGTAAAAGCAGAATTCTGTGAATTGATGTATGAAATTTGAATATATTATGTGTTGATGTATGTTTTAGCACATAGTCCGAGTATATGTACTGATCGGGACCGTGGCCTTCTGTTGATGTATGAATTGGCCGATTTCCCGAACCGGTAATGACCAGCTCGTAATTTGATTGTCTACCTATATAAAAAGATCGTAATAGGCTATTTGTAATAACCAAGAAAGTCAAAATCAAATCATTGGCCGGCCAAAAAAATAAAATTTCATTTATGAACTACCTTTTAGAAATTGCAGAAAACATATATAAGATTTCAAATGCTTTTTATTACTAAGATTTCAAATGCATTTGGTATTATTGTCATGTGAGGCTGTACTATAAGTTACTATTAAATGATCATATACCATTATATTTACGTGTGTATACAAAATCATTAAAAGAATATTTATTCATAACAACCACTATTAAAATAATCATAACTAAAGACATAAATGTTTTTACAAATATATATATATATATATATATATATATTTATTTATTGGTTGGTTGGTAAACCACAAATATAAATTACATAAAACAAATTAAGAAGAACTGATTTAACAGTTAAGTTGACTTATACCAATGGTGTCTGGTATTATAAGATAACAAGAACGAATAAATAAAGATAGACAATGATTAAATGACATTTTACGTGAGATGGATATGTATGTATCCCTGCGGGTTGTCTTCCTTATTGAATGAGGGAAGTGAGCTGGTTAATCGCAGCTTACTTCCGGAGTGGTCCTAGATCTGTTAATTATTTTGAAACAAAAGTGATTATCGGGAAGATTTGATTGGCTTAGTAATCTTGTCCAAAGTGCTAAGGGCATGATTATTGCAGGTTTCTTAAGCTGGGTTTCTTAGGAAAAGTTAAGAAACTGTTTCTTAGGAAAAGTTAAGAAACTGTTTCTTAATTTTCTTAAGAAAAGTAAAGAAAATGTTTCTTAAAGTACAATTTTAAGAAACAGTTTCTTAATTTTTCTTAAGAAAACTAAGAAACAGTTTCTTAATTTTTCCTAAGAAATTCAGCTTAAGAAACCTGCAATAATCATGGCCTAACTTACTTAACACTTAAAACAAATAAAGAGAGCTTCTTTATATAGGGTTTGAAGCAAATATATCACCTAAACCCTAAGAAATGGAACTACGTACATACATATATGACAACAAAGACAAACTCCTCTGATTAAGATGGAACTACTTATAGCATATGACATGGATAATCATGAACACTCATTATTCATGTTCCTAAAATAAATCAATGATTCAGATCATTACAAGATTAATTTTTCTCTCTATTCTTTTATTCAAGTGTCCACCACTATACAATTACATGTGTGGGCTCTGTAGCTCTAGGTCAGATTGCACACATCAAAAGTGTCCTTTTTTCTTTAAGCATCATTCATTTTTTCTTAAAAGGTCACATGTCCATCCAATTCCATAAATAGAACTCACACTTAACTTCCCACGACCACATCACTTCACATCTATATCCAAAATTTAGTTTCTCTTTATATATTCTCTATACTGCTATATACACAAACTATGGAACTATACATGGATCCTTCCATCAAAGGAGACCGAAAAATGCTAAAAATTAAGAAACAAGGTCATCAAGACCTTGAGTTAGGTTTGAACCTTTTGCCAAGTGGTACGACCTCATCAGAGCTCAATCTCATCGGTTCTTTCAAAACCAGCTCATCCTCGACTTCTCATCATCATCAGAATCATCAAGAACATTTGGAAGATCCGAGAGTCTTCTCGTGCAATTATTGTAAGAGAAAGTTCTATAGCTCACAAGCACTAGGTGGCCACCAAAACGCTCATAAACGCGAACGCACCTTAGCCAAACGAGGACAACACTACAAGATGAGTCTCTCCTCTTCCTCCTCCTCTCCTTCTTCAGCGTTCGTGTGGCCAAACGGTTCAGTCAGCAGACTCGCAAGCATGGCCTCCTTGCCGTTACATGGCTCGGCGAATAATAGATCAACGCTAGGGATTCAAGCTCATTCAACGGTTCATAATCCATTTTTAGGAAGACAAACAGCGAGTTTTAGTCAGGTCTTCAAACAAAGCATTCACCAAACACCGAGCATAGGAAAGATTGGACATTTCAAGAGCAAGCAAGATGATAATAATCAGTTTAAGAAGATTGACTTGACTCTTAAGCTATGATCTTTTAATCTTCATCTTTAGTCTTCATTACTATATGTTGGTGCGGTTCAAGATTTGAGGTATATTTTAAGTTTATGCAGTACATTACTTAAAACATGTAATAAATTGGATTACGGCTAAAATGTTAGGTATTCTTACATATATTATTAGGCTGATGTAACTCTTCTTATAAATTATATTGAAAATATGGCTAACAAGTATGACCTATATATCATATTATTCATATACCGGCAAAGAGTATGTTATTTCTTAAAGTCCAAAGTGAAAATTAAACCTACATTATAAATGAATGTGTGTGTCAAAAATGATGGAACTAAAAAAAAATATTGTGGAGTAGTCATTATAATACGTCCTACATTATACATATTTGCCCACTAAATTTGTCACCAATTTATTAAGGCATGAACTGACTTTAGTTAATCAATAATAATATATATATATATATATATATATATATATTATCTATATAAATTATGTATACAAATGATACTCAATACAATGTGATTATCAAAGATTGGTCCTACCTGTTTAAGTAAAACAGACACTAATCTACAAGTAAAGAGTTCTTCGTCAGTGGTTGTTGTTTTCACCATGTGACTATCAAAGTTAAATTCCTATGGTCCTTTTTAAATCTAATCTTGTCACGTCCCAATTATTATTTCACTATTTTATCACCTTTACATAAAAAATATTGTTTCCTATAATTTAAGTCTAATCACTTACCAAAAATTATCTGCATTATTATATATATATATATATCTATAATATTACTTTTGCTACTTGACATTTCACGATAGCTCGTAAACTTTCTGTAATGATATGTGACCATGTGGATGAGAGCGATCTATTAGTGAACATTAATTATTGTATTAGATTTACTGAATCATAACCTAAAGATTCTGTGGAGTTTGCTTTGGGTGGGGTTCGTATCTATTTAAAGTTATTATACTGATATAATAATGCTAATCATTGTAATTAACAGTCAACATTTTTCACAAATCAGGATGTTAACGATGCGGAAATCATGTTGTTATGCTCCATAATTACCTCACTAATCCTTCACATTATCCTAATACGTCACACTTGATACGGACCAGAATATCTTTCATAATTAAACAAGTTCAGCTGGCTTGTCCCTTTTATCTTCTGGTATATATCACAGTAAATCCACTCTAGGGAATTAAAAAGATGTTAAAAGTCATTAAATCATGGAGCTGCTCCTATGTTAAGGAACACTTGAATTGGTTTGGAAGTTACCAAGTCAGACAGTACAAGTGTTAGCTAGCAAGTTTCCTAATGGGGTAATAAAAGTTACCCGATAAATCATCATTCTACAAGCTTGGAACATCATTATCTGAATCTCTTAAAAGAGGTTTTAACCAAAAATAGTGTTGGTCCCTAGCCACTATTTTGGTTAAGAAACGTTTAATGTTTTGTGGGTTTTACTGACACGTGGCGGTCCGTAACTGTTTCGTTTGTTTTTTTAAAATAAACCCCCCCTAATAGGGTCTTTGGGATAAATATGTCCTTAGACCACCTCTATCAAGAGGTTCTTAGGGGATTCTTAACCCCAAAATAGTGGTGGGCCCCACTATTTTTTCAAAGAATTAGTTTCAAAAATCTCAAATTAATAACCGGTTCTTACACTGTTTCGTGGGCCTCACTGACACGTGACGATCCACGATTGGTTCGTTTTTAATTTTTTAAAATTATACAAAAAAAATAAGAACCCGTAAGGGATTCTTACTGATGGACATGCTCTTACTTCCTAAAGCACATCCAGTATCTCCATTTTCTGGTAAGAGCATGATTAATAGGGTCTCTTAGAGGGGTTCTTAAGGGAAGGAACCCACAATTTCCTTAAGAACCATCTCTTAAAGTCCCCAAATAAGAGACCAATTTGTTTGGGTTCTTGTACTGTTCGCAGATTTCACTGACACGTGACGGCCCACAATTAGTTCGTTTTTAATTTATTTATGTTTAAAATAAAAAAAAAATAAAAGAACCCAATTAAAAGGTTTCAGAGTTAAAGATGCTTTAAGAACTAGTGCAAACAAGAAACACCACAAAACATGTCAACATGTTATTTGTATATGTGACTCTCTTTGCTCTTAACCTAGGAGTTGTTTTTACACAATCTCTAAAAATTGATAAAGAGCGTTTTCAATCTATTATCCAATTCACTCTATTTGTTAAAAATGTTAATGTTATCTCACGAAATAAAATTTGAAGGTATAATAGTTGTTCATGTTTATAGCGAACATGACTAGAATAACATTAAAAACTTTATGAAACCGAAACTGGAGATGTCACCTAGACAGACATTGAAGGAAAGTCTCAAAAACAAAGTGAACAACAGACAACAAAGTGTACAAGAAACTGATTTATCAGAACTTAAATCGTTCCTGTTAGTTCCGAGATTGATTGCTCGATTATGTGAAACAAAGTGAGATTTATGTGGGCAAAGACGTTATGTTCGATTTAAAGTCGGATACAAGGTTGAAAAGACGAAACAGAGTGAAAATGGCTGATACAGATCTATTCTCTTTGCCAATCCTAGATCTAGCCATCAATCAATTGGTCTCCTCTTCTTTCCTCTTTTCCCTTGTACTTTATAGAGCCATCCCCTCCTTGCTCACTGCCCTTGGTTCCGTTGCGACTGGCATGTCTTGGGTTTTCGGGCGAAAGGCCCTTACTCGACCAAGTGAAGGCAGGGACACGGGGTTGACTCTAACCCGTTCGATCATTCGGGCACTCATGATTCGGTCTAGGACTCGGTCCGTTCCGTCGAGCCTAATGGAGGCAAATTGCTGGACCTTTGTTATTTGATGGGCTTTGTTGGGAATTATGCAATCCCTCTCCAACAATTCCTCTAAAGAAATAAAAGAAGACCGTTAGAGGGACGCCATGTAATTACCAAAGGAAAACACAACTACCTCACCTTTTCAACAGTAATCAATAATCATATAGTATATCAACTTTTGACTAGAGGAAAACTCTAGTCCATTGTAAGAAGACGGTGAGTACTTGGTGACTTTACAAATGCAGAGCATAAATTATCTCTAGTTTATATAACAACTTCACAACTACAAAATCCAAATGCTAAAGTATCTCCAATCTCACTCCATTTTTGATCTAAAAAGAATTATAGATTAAAAAAATGCTCTAACCATATTTCATCTTTTACTTATAATAGAGTAAAAGACGAAATTACTCCATAAATAGAGTAATTTTTATTTGTGTATTATTGTGTTTGAATTCAACTCCAAAATAAAGTAATTCCATTTTAAAGGAAAAGATGACATTTGGCAAGAATTCAGAGACAAAAAGCTGACAAACAACATTGAAAGCCCAGAGAAATAAGCTCACATATGGGAGAGAACTCAGAGAAGATGGGTCGTACTTTAATTACAACAAAAACGCTAAGCTTTAACGAAAGAGACAGGCCCGTAACGATCAAAATCCAAAAAAGTCTTAGAACAAATTGCATGTAATCTCTTCACGAGATATTTTGAGAGACAAACTAAGGAAGCCAATTCTTTGACATAAACCTCCTATAGGGAATAAGACAGTCAATTGAAGAACTTGAACCCCATAATCCGGCAAGGCATAACTATCCCATAAGATCGACAAGAATCCCTTTCCATCCTGGAACAAGCAAAAAAAAAAGAAAGAAACTAAAACGAGATCTAGAATCAAAACCAACCGTCGAATCAAAGTAGACCATCATGCAGATCTAACCGGTTCTGTGAGACCCAACTCATTGGTGAAATGTTGTAGAGAGAAGTCTGAAGAAATTTTGAGAGAGAGAGAGAGAGAGTTGTGGGGGAATCTAAAACATCTGTATGTTATCCCATTACAAACTGGTTCAAAATACGATCATTTTATAACTAAAAAAAATAAGATTTTTTTTTTTGGCGGCAAATGAGATCCTCCCCGCCAATCTCCGACTAATCAGATGTTCGTTGTTTGCTTTTTTTTTTTTTTTTTTTTTTTTTTTTTGTGGACACGTTGTTTAGCTTTTCTAGGTCTTACAGCTCGAGACACTTCTATACATCTCTCTCTCTCTCTCGCCGCCTCGCATTCGCTTCAATGGCGACGGAGTACGAGCGGAAAAGATTACAGAACATCAAACGTAACGATGAGATGATGGCGTCTCTCAATGTCCACGCCAAAGCTTCTCTCCTCTCCGCCGCAACCAAACGCCCTCGACACGACGACTCTACGAAGAAGAAGAAGCCTGAATCAACAACGCCTATTGTTATAAGAAAGTCTCTACGTTTGTCTCTCCCTCCCCAGAAACCATCGTCTCGTCTACTGGCTCCTCTCTCCTTGGATTCGGCTTACGCTGGAGAAGAAGCTTCTCTCAAGAGACTCCTTGACACTTTCTCCATGGTTCCTAGCACTACCAAAAGGAGATCTTCGCGTCTGTCTAGTGCCCATGTCAAAAAGGATGTGCCAGGTTGCTCTCGTGATTGTTATGTGAAGAAGAAGAACAAAACGAAGGCTAAGAAAATTGATTTTGATGCGGGGTTAATGAGTTTGGAACCGTGTAACGTGGCACGTGTTGTCCCTGGGAGGATTTTGGATGTAAAGTTCTCACCTTGCGAGAGTGTTAAGCTACTTGTTGCAGGGGACCAACATGGGAATGTTGGTTTTTGGAATTTGGATTGTGAGGAGGGTGATGATGGGATCCATCTGTTTCATCCTCACAGTTCTCCAGTTTCATCTCTTGTGTTTCAGCAAAACTCTTTCTCAAGGGTTAGTAGCTGTCTTGTCTTGATGCTTTGGTGTGAGAAAGTTTATCTCTTTTGTGATTCTTAAGCTCTTTTTTTTTATGTTGTGTATCTTATGACAGGTTATTAGCAGCAGCGATGATGGTCTTATCCGGTTAATGGATGTTGAAAAGTCGGTTTTTGATCTGGTTTATTCGAGTGAGGATGCTATATGTTCACTCTCGCAGAGACCAAATGATGAGCAAAGCTTATACTTTTGTGAGGGGTATGGAATGGTGAATATATGGGACCTCCGAGTAGGGAAGTCAGTTTTCCATTGGGATTTACATGAACACATGATAAACTCTATAGACTTTAACCCGCAGAATCCCTATGTCATGGCTACAAGTTCAACAGATGGGACTGCTTGCCTTTGGGACTTGAGAAGCATGGGATCAAAGAAACCGAAAAAACTGAGGACCGTGAATCATTCTAAGGCTGTGCACTCTGCTTATTTCTCACCTTCTGGCCTTTCACTTGCAACTACAAGGTAGTCTTGTTGTTTCTCTCCTCATACATTTAAATAGTGAAACTCATTTGCTAATGTAGCTCTCTTGAATACTTTGTTTCTGCATCGGTTAAAATGTGGAATGCTAGTGGCTGTTTTATGGTCCATCTCGTGTTTGTTTTCCTTGTAGTGTTGACAACTATCTTGGTATTCTAAGCGGCGCCAACTTGGAGGATACTTCCATGATATATCACGAGAATATATCTAACAGGGGAATCTCCACGCTCAGGTATGCTCCAGCATTTTGTATTATAATAAGCTCTCACTACTCCTATGATGATTCATACACTCATTTTTTCACAGTTAATGAGAAATAAGTAGGCATTGCTTTCATTTGTTTTGATTGCAGGGGAGTATGGGGGTGGGATGATTCATACATCTTTGTAGCCAATGGTTCAAGAGGAATTGATGTGATCTCCACAAAACTAAAGCAAACAGTGAAGGAACTGCATGACCCTCTTATGAAAACTATTCCGTGCAGAATCCATTGCCATCCTCTTCATGTTGGGATGCTTGCAGGCGGCACTAATGGAGGACAGGTCTATGTTTGGACAAGAAAGTAGCCTACTTAACCATTTTTTCAATCAGAATGAGGTCTTCTGTTGGTTTTGTTCGGTCGTACAGAAACATTATTTCTTTGGAACTGAGTTTTAATGTTAACCCTGAAGTGAGTCAACAAAATGAAAGCAAATTGCATCAACTGCAGCATTAGTTGTAAAAGATATATAACCCACATAAGAGCACATCCTTCTTCATCTATCACCTAAATTTTCTTTCTAATCATCTCACTGAGGTCTAGATCCACATTTGCTTGATTCTCTCCTTGTTTCTGTACATTGTCTCTGTGTTCCTTGCTCGGTTTAGATTCTTCTTTTGGTGGGAGTTTAGTAGATTGATCGTCTTGGGTTTCGGTTGGACCATTCCCTGAAGGTTTCTTTGCTTCCAAAACAATCACTTTTATTGTCTCTTCGATTTTTCCCAGTCTCTTCTTCATCTCCATTAATTCTTCCTGAGACTTGGTTGCTTGTGCTTCTTCTAAAGCCTTCTTTTCAGCTTCTTCTTTCTCTTTCTTTTCTTCTTCCTTTCTGTTCTTCTCACCAAGTTCCTGAAAACAAGTCCCAGTATCATAAGGCATATGCTCAGAAACACTGGCCAGAATAATAATCACTGAGTAATTTCTCTAAGGAAAACTTATGAGCAAGAATGAAGACTCACAGCGTCCATTATCTTCATTTTACGGCGAGCATATTGAGCAACTAGATACACAGCTGTTACAAGCAAAAACAATAGCCATTCAAACAAGCAACATTGAGATCTTTGAACATAACACATAGGAGTGAACCAAAATACCTAGAGACGGCAAGCAGACGATAATGAACTGCACCACATGCCAGTCAAGCCTAATACAAAGTAAAAAACCCATATGATTGCATACTAACCATCACAAGAACTCACATTACTTCAAGACATAACAACAGCAAGAGTTGAAAACCATGTTCAAGTGTTCTTTCTTTCCACTTGTTTCAACCTTAAAGAAGCTAACTTTCCACATTACTATTGCCAAAGATGAAACCTTTAAGGCGGAGACAGTACCCAAACTTATTCTTCTTGGGTGGTTCAGTGAACAAGATCTTCGCAGCCGTCACGAAATCGAGCTTATCCAGTTTCTTGTACGTCTCATCGTATCGAGAAACAACAACACTCGATTCCGTCTTCTCCGGTTTGTTCCCACCGTTCTCTCCTTTAGTGCACATCCGTCGGATCCTATAGTGCTTCAACCGGGTCGCGAATCCGACCCACGAGCCTCTGCCGCGAAGCATCCTGGTTTCTCCCGGCGACAACAGCTCCACTACGACTCTGCACTAGTCAGCGTTTCAAAACGCAGCGTTGAGGCTAGTGAGTTTCCGGGTTAACCGAATCAAACCGGATCTTCAGTTTGGGTTGATCACTTAAGTTATACCTATCGGTACGGTATGATTTAAGAAAAATAAACCGGATTTCTTTTAACGCTTATTAGATGTTTATCTGACTAGTAATCAAAATCAGGGAACAATTAACAAACTTAGCATGTAATGACACAGACTTTGGATCAAATTAACAAACTTAGCATGTAATGACACAGACTTTGGATCAAATTAGTATCTTTATCAACAAATATTTGTTTCCTTTTTATTTTTGAATGGTCTCTTTCACTTTGCCTTTTTCCAGCTCTGATGACTGTTTATAAGCTTAAGATGTGGACCTTCATTTTCTTATTAATTTTTTGCTTAAATTATTATATCAGGGAAACATATTATTATGAAATTAACAAAGGCGAATTAGTGGAAGGCCTCTAATATATTTCATATCTTTTAAGATAGAAAGTTGAACTTTTCATACAATTCGAAACTCTTTAAGTTTATAGTCTTTACGACATCATACACTATAATATGTTGTTCAAAATAATACTATATGCTTTAAAGTTTAAACAGAAGTTTTGCTTCATAATTAGCCGCACCACTTCCAGAAATTAGTTTTTTTTATTACATCTTATGTCAATATTAAAAAGAAAAGGTGGTCTCGAGACAAAAAAAGTTGAGCCGAAGATAAGGAATATTAAGCTTTATATTGGACCCCATAATAAACTGTATATTATTAAAGCATACCAGGCAATATTAATTTGATTTTTTCCTTTGTAAATTAATAAAGAAAAATACTTTAAAATAGTGTTAATTTTTCTTTTGTCACAAAATAACATTTAAAAAAATGACTAAAATAAATTTTATAAAAATAAAAAAAAAAATATATATATATTTATATCTTTAATTAGTCTAGGCTTAAGATGTATAGTTATGAGTCAAGTTTTGGAGGTGATGTTTAATTTTTTTTAAAATTAAAAAAAATCAAAATAAAAAATAAATTATCTTAATTATTTTAAAAAAAATATATTTTGGTGACAAAAAATTAAAAAGTGTTATTTGAGAGAATTACTCATTAATAAACCACTGAATATAAACGATTCATGTATTAGAGTTGAGACGTATTATTGGAGAATAATTCGTTCGTTAATCTTGATGGTCGTTTATGAAAAGAAATCAAAATAAATATTTTGTCAGGTGAAAATAAAATATATTTCTTAAAAGAAAGCTTATTTACTTATGGAAGTATATCATTAGGGATTAATTTATACAAGATTAGGGAACTTATTAGCTAAACCAAGTCTTTTCTTCGTCTTGGTGTTCAACTTTTTAAGACAACTCGTTGTCATTTTGTTATAATTATGCAAAACTCAAAAAGGGTACATTGTCATCAAGTCAGATACTTTATATAGAACTAGTCATCTTCTATAGATTAGAACTTTCCTCCGGCCACTTTCTGCCGGAAAATGCTGTGCCGGAGAAACTCAAGTTTTGTGGATAGAGGAAACGTACCGGTTTATCTCAATGTCTACGATCTAACTCCCATCAATGGATACGCTTACTGGTTTGGTCTTGGTGTTTACCATTCTGGTGTGGAAGGTTAGTCTTTGTGACTCTGTCTTTTTCATTTTCTTAAAACTTTTATTTTTCATGTATATTCAGGTTTTTAGATCTAAATAGTGATTTAATATTACATATAATATCAATCATGATAAGATTTTTTGAGAGTTGAAATCATAGAAGAAGAAAATGTGTTACATATTATATTTTCTTGAAGACTTCACCTTAAAATCTTTTTTATTTTTTGGGTATAGTTCATGGTATAGAGTATGCTTTTGGAGCTCATCAATATCCAAGTACCGGTATATTCGAAGGAGAGCCGAAGCAATGTGAAGAGTTTACGTTTAGGAAATCGATTTTGGTTGGTAAAACTGATCTTGGGCCATTGGAAGTGAGAGCTACGATGGAGAAACTTGCAGATAAGTACAAAGGAAGTTCTTACAATCTCATCACCAACAACTGCAACCACTTCTGTGAAGAAACTTGTATTATGTTAACCGGGAATCCAATTCCTAGTTGGGTTAACCGTCTTGCAAGAATCGGTAAACTCTTTGGTAACACCCCTTTATTCTTTACATTTTTGGTTTATTTCTTACTTAAGTTGGTTAGTAATGTTTGCAAGTGAGTATAGTGATGCTAACATTCACTAGCTTTTGGTTACATGTAGAATAATGGGATGGTTAAGTTAATGAACAAAAAATGAAAACCGGTTCTGGGCGTAGCCAAGTGCAAACCGAGTCTAGCTTCAAGAATTATCAATAACAACCCTAGATTGTGAACCAAGTTTTATTGATATGTATAGTATGACTTCACATTATTATGCAATTTTGAACATTCTTGAACAGACTCTGTTTCTTTGCTCTGTGTTAAACTATAGGATTCATATGCAACTGTGTACTTCCCGCAACCATAAACGCGACCAAGCTCGGGGACAACCGAGTAAACCAAGACAAAACATGTGAAGCAGAAGCTGAGAGGAAGAAACTGACGAGTGTATCAAGCAGAGAGAGGTCTACTACTGATACTCCTTCGCCATCATCCTCCTCTCCTTCAGTTCAAGTTCGTGGTCGAAGCAGGAAAAGACGTCCTCGTCAAGCCATGCAACCTTCATCGACATTGAGTCTCACCTCTTCCTCCACTACTTGACCATAAATAAAATTCAGTTTTAACTTTTCTGTTTACCTTATTGTTTTGCTTTGTAATCTTTGTTAAAGAAGTAAAGTAAAGAAGAAGAATCAAAATCTATGTAGACTTGCTTTTATGGAAAAAAAAGGAGAATATATTCTATATCACTTATCTATTCAAGAAATTTAAAATTAATAAAATAAAACTTAATGATGAAAAAGCAACATGAGCCAAAAACACCAAAGCTCAAGACAAGAGCAGAACATTTAAATGTAGAAACTCATATTATATGGCAAGCACTATCTGTTCATCAAAGGTGGGTAACAATAACCAAATTTAAAGTTATTTGAATGTGATTGTTGCTAACTTTCAGGCTTGTTTTTCGCGCATCCACTCAAAAAAGTTGTCAAGAATAAGTGGCCACGAATGTTCTAGATTGTAGTTGGTCATGTCTGGGAAACTTATCTGCAATGCAAAAGTAACAATTCACATTAGATACATGTAAGTGAGGTGTAAGTAAATATGTAAAGTAGTACCTCATTGCAGAATCGATAGAAACCCATCCATTGATCCATCTGCATGCCTTTGTAATCACTCTGTATCTGTTCATGATAGGTTGATATGATCTTACAATTGATAAACGCTTTGAAACAAAGATGTTTGAAGACAAAAAAAAGTGGTAGCCAAACCTTTAGGTAGTCAACAAAGTGGTCAACTTGGGCACGGAATGTTGGTCCTAAAACCATATCTAGGAGTTGACATATAGTCTCAATATCTAAGACCTTTTGTTTTTCTTCTGCATGGATAATAATAACAATAATAATAGTTATATCAAAGGTCACACAAATCATATATATAGTTTCATGTTTCATAAGGCAGAGGTAGATTCTCTTAACCTGTCAAACAATACTGGAAGGCATACGCATAGAAATCTGGAAAATTCAATGGCTTTCTGACCTAAAATTACAAGGAAACATTAACACAATTTAATCTTTAGAGTAACTCCAATTCACATCTATATATATTTTTTCTAAAATAAAGAAACTCTATTATGTCTAAATGGGTTAATGATGGTCGTATTATATCAAGAAGATGCTAATCAATGTTAAATAAACAGATAAATAAATGATGAGAACCTCTTTCTCAAGTTCTGGAAGGGCTTTCTTCAATTTTGTGATCGTGTCAACTTTTAACGCCTTGAGTGCTATTCTCCATTCAGCCTATTATAGGTTTACAAAACGAGTTAAGATCACACAAAAAAAGTAAAAAACAAGAACCTAATCTTCAAATATCAAAGGAGTTTGTGATTCAATGGTTTGATGTAATCATCATGGAGGCAATGTGATTACCTTGGTGAAGTAACCTTGTCTTTCAGCCTTCATTCTCCTGTAAGAAACGAGTTAGCAAAAAAAGATATGCACTTGTGCTCGGAACCAAGACATAAAAAGAAGATTTGTGGATTGGTTACCAAGCTAGCATCAAGATCCTGACATCGGTATGAGGAACTTTCAAACTGGAGCAAAGTTTCTCAATTCCTTCTGGACTATTAGATGTAATAATTAAGAAGAAGATGTGTTAGAACTTGTTGGTGAATGAGTTTGCATTACAAATACAAAGAAGAGGAATCTGATCATGTCTACTTACTCAATGACACCAGAAGATGCATTGGCATACTGATTAAACAATTGATCTGTTCCATCCATCTCTTTGGACGACTTTTTCTTACTAGAAGCTGTACCGAACACAAGTAATTTTTTTCCTTAAATTAAGATGAAATCACAAAAAGTAAATTCCAAGTTTCTATGATATAAACCCTAAGTAGACTTATGTGATTATGAAACCTGAGGGAACAGGATCAGTGGCTGAAGAAGGTTGAGTCCGTTTCTTGGAACGAGGCATATAAACCGCAATCAAAGTGCATACAACTTTGAGACTCTCGCCACGGGGAAAGCTTGATTATAGCTCAAGGAATTAAGGAGGCAAAGCAAAAGAGAGAGAGTAGTTTAGGTCAATTTCTAGTCTTGGGCTTTTATATACGTATACATTACCTTTTCTTTTTAATGAGATAAACTTATATTTTTTGTTTGTTGATAAATTTCCTTTTTTATCAACATGATAACATCAATATAATTTACGGATTTTCTAGAAAGTGTATTTTAATCAGACATCTTTTGATTTGTGTGTATCAAATTGTTTTATGGTACATTCTATAAATTACTTTCTAACAAGAATTCAACACAATTAAGATACACAATACCAATATTTAAGATTTCAATTAGGCATTTTATAGAAAATTATAATCTTAATGCTTTTTAAAAAAAAATAGAAAAAATATATTTTTTTTTAAATCGTTTATCAGTTTTCAAGAAAAGAGTTTACTTTCCCGTCTACATCTTTTTTGTTTTTTGTTTTTGACCTGATAGTTTCACAAAATATTTTTATAAGATTTGGCAAGTTTTTATACCAGGAATAAATCAACATCATTCACGCTTCTAAATATAACATACACACGACAAAGCCAACGGTGATTAACCTGATAAAAAAAGGCAAGACCCTCCTCCTCCTCAAAGAGTTAATAAGTAATGAATGGGTCACTAAGCTGATGTTTGGCCAGTCTCCGAGAGATATAGAGAGAAGAGAGAGACAGCATCTTGCAGATGTGATGATCTTACATCTTCTGGTAATGGAGCTTTGAAGGCTGTCACAAAACAGCTTAGCTGAGACTCTCGATCAGGATACACACTCAGACCTGATAGAAGCAACTCGCAGATTTCCTCTGCCATCTTCGAGTATGCGACTCTGCCATCAAACAAAGAGAGTTTGTGCGTTTAGGATTGTTGTAATCAAATTTCATAAAATGCTAAGATTTTTTTTTTTTGGTGATGAACTTAGATTGTCTATGAGATGTTTGACCCGTATCTGTCCACACAGCAAACTTGGGCTATGTAGTCATCAGAAGCCACCTGCCTTAGTTTCGGAGCAATTACTATGGATGCCATCAAATTTAGAAGGATCCATCCATAACTGCTCCATCATGTACTACTGTCTAGGTTACGATAATATATATGTAAGACGGCGTCACATCCTAGGATTGTTTTAAAATCTTATAAGTCCAGTGGACGACATGAACGATCAAGGATCAAACAAGTGCATGCAAGTTATGACTAGTTTAAACAATTCAATGCTATTGGCAAGTGTGAGACATGTGAAGTACTTACCTAGCTTCAACTGGTAATCTATCACCCCAAACCGCCATTGACTCGTTTAAACGACCTACAAAACTTCTGCACGACTCGTTTCTGCTCTCAGGGGAATCCTGTCGAAAGCAAAAGTTGTGTTACTCGTGTCATGATGTAATTTACACATCGAGAAAGAGATCATTAGGACCATGATCATAGGGAGTTTAAAGCAATTTCGTTTAGTATCAGTACAAGAAATTATATATTGTACAGCCAGTTTGGTCAACAGCCGCCTAATTAAAGTCTAAGCAATCTGAGAGCTATAGGGGTTCATATTTAAGATTATAACGATGAAGACGTACCAGTTCCAGCATTGTATCAGCATCTTCTTCCAGTGAACTCTTTAGTAAATAGAAAGACATGTAAATCCCAGCACCTAAGTCCCAGTTTTCAATCTCAGACCTGCGGTCGTCCATTGAAGTAGCAATTCTCCATATTTCTGAATGGTTAGCTGCATTATTAAAGATAAAACAGCTCAACTCCAAACATATCCTTCCTTCACTACACTGAATCGTGTTCCAGTTGGGCAATTGAGTCTGCACATAGGGAAATGAAGGAGCTTACCTGACAAAAATAATGAATGAGCAACTGACGTCATGAAAATGGTATGAGCTTTTCGCCAGTTTGCGCATTCGATAAAGTGGTCAAGAGCCTTTACGAAATCTCCTTGGTAGTTGTAATAAACTGCCTGGAACAAAGGAAAAAACAGCAATTAGCGTATCAGTATAGTAGAAAAGAAGGGGTTTCTATAGTGTCCTTACCAGAGCTTCGTGCATCCATTCAGAAGGGATACCCAAGTCCTTGATAAATTGTCGCTGCGATTCCACAGAACTCCAAGTTTCACAGAACTGAAACAGGATTTCCCGAATGACAATGACGTGTAGATATGGATGATCTTTGCGGTAGGGTATGTGAAGAACAACGTAGATAGCCCAATGACAAAGGCCCTGAGAGAGAAGCTGTGCAACAAATCCCATATCGATAGCGTGAAGGTCATCTGAAGTGAAAGCTCCAACTGCTTCTAATATTCCTCGGTGGTGCCAGATCATATGATAGTCAAGTGGATCGTCAGTTGAAGAGAAGGCACTGAACATAGTCTTCAGAAAACCAATTTCTTCCTCTTCTCGGCTGTGCAGAAGCATAAGATAATACAAGAGGTCAGAATGCTTGGTGTTGCTTACAACGCCATCTGCAGTTCCTTCGTCAATATATATTGGAACGGGCCAGGGAGCTTTTTCCTGATCTAGTAGGCGTTGATAATTTCTGAAGATGACAGGCAATGAACTGTTCGGAGGCAGATGATGCCACATTAACAGCCCTAGGAATCTCTTCCAGTCAATTGTAGAATCTTGCAACGCATTGTGGATATTACCAGCAAGCAATTCGTAAAGCTTGATTCTATCATTCTCAATGTAATTAAAATCCAGCCCATTCCTTCCCCAAAGGTGAAGCTGCTGCATGATATCATTGCGGTTCACAGTTGATCCACCAGCCTGGCTCAACAAACAAGCAAGTCTAACATCTCCCTTAGATATAGCAAGTTCCACAGCTGAATCAAGCTCTCGTCCAGTTAGAAGAAAGAACAAGTGCTCAAGGTAGCCTGAACCATTTAAATCATTCACGTCTTCTTGTACACGGTGACTGACACACTCCTGGAGCCAGCAACTGAATTCTGCTCTTCGGATAAGTGGAAGAGCTTCTGGATCAACTTCTGCAGACTCTTCTTTGACATCCTGCATCATGTCTTCCTCATTATCAGAAGCTGCATAAATCGACCGTTCAGTACTCTGTCTCTCAGAAAACAGAACTTTTATGAGTTCCCACACCATGACTTGGTGAGTCGAAAACAGCTTCGCAGAGGTGGACAACCCAGCAATCTCCAGCTGTTTCTCGATTAAATCAATGTATCTTCGACAGATATCTGAAAGAACCACCCGATCAGTAACTACTTTCTGAAGTCTAAGACTGAAAGAGCCAAACCTGACTTCTTCTTCGTCATGATCCAATTCCTTGTGGAGACTTAAGGGAGTCTCAAATGCAGTGTCAATAAGTTCTTTCTGAACTTTTTCCTTTTTATCCCGAACCACTTTGTCAATTGCTATCTTTTCTACATTGATCACAGAAGACAGTACTCTCTGGGAACTAGAACTGCCTATTGGGTTACCAGAGTGAAGAAGGACGCCATTTGGGCCCCAACCTGCACGGAAGGACCTTCCCATGAACAATGCTGCATCTACAACATTCCGGGAATAGTTATCAGTTAGTGGCGTCTCATGGCTGATGTCCAGCTCGAAACCTCCTATTTTCGACTTTCTCACAGCCAGGTTCTTATTTTGTTGGACCATCAAGATACTGCCTGGGGAGCTTTTATCATTACCAGGGTTATACTCCAGCAAAGCAAGCGGTGTTTTCCGCGCAACCGGTGGAGTATCTTGATGACTATTTCTTTGAGAACTTTTCTGTGAAAGTCTTACGTTTCGTTTAGTCAAGGATGTCCTGTGAAATGAATTTTGATCTCTGAAATCCTCACTTTCGTCAAGATCTTCATTAGGAAACATCAGCATTCTCATTTCTTTCATCTTTCCAGGATCAAGTCCTAGATGGGCTGGAAGAGAGTGAGAAAGCTCTAGCTCAGAAGTATCCATTCGATGATCTTTATCAATGGCAGCTACCACCATATCACCATTCGATCCTACATGATTCTCCAAACCTGGGGAATCTTCCATAGGCATTGCAATATCTTCTGCCTCATCATCACTCAACCCAAATCTGCTGAAATGAGGTACCAAAAACTTCCACAAACCATTCTCAGGATCAAATGAGATGAAAGTTGCCCCTTGTCTTTCAGCACTCTGTTTTAATCTATAACAAACATGATCCACCCGCTCTTTCCCACCAGCTATGTTCACGAACAGAGTGACCTCAGCAGGCTTGTTAAGCCCCTCGCCAACAGCAGGCTTGGAGGAGCTCTCATCATCATAAACAACCACCTCGTGCCTTTGAAACTTAACAATCTGATCCAGGTCTAAGTTCCTAACATCTGTACTTCCAAGAAACTTTATAAAACCGTAACCAATCCTCCCAATAGTGAAATCAGGAACCCGGCTGCAATAACCAGGGCTTTCAATTTCTCGCTCAAGTAGCTCGCTCATGGATGGCTTCAAGAAGTAGTCAGGTGAAATCAAGGAAGGCAATGAATCTCCATCTAAAGAGATCCTTCTTTTCTTTCGCGAGTCCAAACTTGTAGCCATCGGTATAATCTCTGTCAACAAAGTTCATATTCAATATCAGATGATAAAAGTTCAGATAAAAACCCTAAGCAATGCAAATAATGAAGTGCATACAGTGAAAGTAACCATGAGTAAAGATGCAGTTCTCAAACATGATTCTCAATAGCACTACTAGAAAACAGATTCAAAGCGACATACCTGGAGGTGGAAGAAGGGAAAGAGACGCCATGATTGATCGAAAAATGTCGAAGAAACCGATACAGCGCACCAAGGTAAAGCGAGTATCTAGGGTTTTTGTCCTAGCTTAAAGTCTGTGATCGTACTGCCACTTTTCGAAGTTCTATTACGAATCCATTGCTCTCACGGACGGCGGCGACGATATTAAACCCTCCTAAAGGAAACTCTTCTTCTTCTTCTACACACACACTAAGCCGCCGGAGGTAAAGCTCTCAAAATTTTGTCTAGGATCCGTTTTCTGACCCGACTCGACTCGAAAAACATAGATATTGTTAATAAATGGGCCCAAAAGCCCAATAAAGGCCCATTTGATATGTTTCCTTTTTTTAGAAAAAATGAGTGTAGCGTCCGATAAACGTTTTTGGTGGACGTGAAACTGACGCACGAGCGTCAACAAGACGCAGGGTGGACCTCCCTTTATAAATGGCTTCTCTGACATTTATCAATTCGTTTTCCCTCCTCTTCTTCTTCTGCTACTGAAGACTCATCTCCGACGACGGACCATCCTCTCTCTCTCTCTAGGTATCTCTCTCTCATCCGATTCTTCTCTCTGGTAAAGCTCGTTGACGAGCATTTACTTTCATCTCCTAAATCGAGCCTTTT
>CAJHQP010004508.1:0-54629 GCA_905132765.1 Moricandia arvensis | reverse complement strand
CTAGGGCAGAGCCCCGCGCAAGCGCGGGGTCATGGACGTAGTTATTGCTTTATTTTTGTGTGTATATGTGATGCCTTATTTGTGTAGTTAGTTTTTGCCGTGGTTACTGATTTTTTTAAATTTTCTTTTGTAATATGGTTGAGATGTGATGATAAACTGTTTTATTTTTTAGCAATAGGTTTTGTGTATATGCTGTGTGTAGAGTATTTAACATTGTTGGAGATTGTTATAAAATAACAATAATGATTGTACTTTTAAATTTAAGTTAGCGGTAACATTTTTTGCTTTTTGTAATTCTAAGTTAGCGGTAACATGTTTATAAAAAGCATATGGTAGGTTTTAGTAATTAGAACTTAGCTGGCCAAAAATGTAAGGAAGAAAATATTTTCGTGAAAAACAAAATTTTTAACATATCAACACAGTATTATTGAAATCAAATTTTTTACTGTATTATTGAAATGTTTTGTCATAATGACTTTAACTTGACATCAACATTTTATATAATGTTTCTCTTGAATTATCATAAGACAATGATAACATAATCTGAAATGTTCAAAGGATTCATAAATTATTAAACACATCTAATTTTATAATTTGATGTGTCTTTAACTTAAAAAAACCTGGAAAACGTTTCAAAGTGATATAGCTTTGTAAATTCTCTGTTGACAATCAAGAACATTTCCCAAGATTCTTCAATCATTTTCCTGTATATAACAATGAAATCTTATTCTCTTCTTTCCCTAAGTCATGCAACCCCTTGAACATTATCAAAAACGTAATTTGTTTTTTTCTAAACGTCATTTTATTAGGTCAACAACCATTCTATAACATTTCATCAAGAACCTTGTCTCCTGTAACAATCCTTCGATCAAAACGTTATGCGTGAAAGCATTTGGCTTGCATTTCCTTTGAACCATGTTGTCCCATAATCAGCCAGCCTCCATCAACTCACCCTTCTAGCACACCAAAGAATAATATGCAGCAAAAAAGAGTGGGGAAGAGCCACACCTGGCCAAGACGGAAATGACCACTTTCATATTGACACTGACATCATAATCTTCTATTCGTTAAGCTCAATAAAGCAAGAAAGATAATTATTCAAGCATATGAAGACACATGACTCTATCGCACAACATATATTCTCAATGAACCTTCAATGGCTTGGAGGAAACTAAAATATGTATTTATTTGAATATCATATACTTACTTGCCTAAAATCTTTTGCTTTTATCATTATTTAGGCAGTTTCACCTTTGACCAAGACCTCCAACAATATATGGAAAAATAAATAGCGATGATCCAAAATGAAAAATGACATCTCTAGATGGAAATTAAGTAAAACTGACATGTTTACCACTCATTCCACTAATGGTTCCCTCTTTGATTGCAGGTATCAGCTCAGCCAATTCTTAAAGAAGTAAGGTTTAACACCATTGACTTTGAAGGATCCTCAGTGTTCAAGAAAGCAACAATATCACTCATTAGAAAATTTGTTGCAAACTTCAGTTCAACACCCTTGCCAATAACTGCAGTGAAATATTATGCGATATAAGCTATTCGTACCACGTCTTGATATGAATCAACATTAAAGATATCCAGAAAACGCTTAGTTATAAACATTAGCTCTTTTTCTTTCACTGATATTTAAAAAAAACGCTTACCAAACTCTTAGAGCATATGGAACTTACATTAGTGTCATTTGCCAGGAAGAACACATGTTGAATGCCTAGACCCAAGGGCCCATGGCCTCGTACTTCTTGCGCTTTGCTTTAGGAAGCTCTGGTAGAGTAGCTCAGATGCTATACTTGGGCGAATATCACTTCTGGAAAAATGGCTCTAGAAAGTATTGGTAACCAGTGAGCTATTTTCCCTCATTGTTATTGTTTTCTGAACTTTTATGATATACTTTTCTGTATCAAACTTTTAAAAGAACAAAGAAAATGGAATACAAAATCATTGACCTGTTCCCACCATAAAAACCCATGACCAGCTCTAATTGATAATAATCTTGTAAGCATTATGATATGTGTGTTACATCACATACCTGAGGCGGCTAGATTTCTTCATATTTGGAGGCTATGAGTACAACGCTAATGCCTAGAAGCTGTATCTCTCTTCTCGGTGATGGTGAGGTAAAGCGTCTCAGGAGACGTATCAAACTTGACATGAACATCTCAAGTCAGTCTACAAGAATCGATCTCATCTTCTTGTTGATGTCAGTATGTGTATGCATATACATCTGAGGCTTGCTCTCATTCTGCAACAGGAAACAAAACAGAAACATTCACAAACTGTATCGATAAAGCATATTAGGATAAAGAGTCTGACCACAAGTACATTAACCTCTTTGTAGAAAGCGTACATGTCCTCAACATACTCCACAGCAGCAAGTCATTGTCTTTGTCCGCAGAATCGATATCAAGAGTCTTGGAAGCAGCATGCTAAAGTCAAGTATGTAACCAACCAATCAATCACAAAAAGCATATTCAAATGCCGATTCTCAAAAACCAAAGAAACTCTTACCTTGCTTCAAGCATTGAGAACGGAAGTGTAAGTAACTTTCTTCTTGGACGCAGCATTGTGTCTCTGATCCTGTTTAGCTTTAGAAACCTCGTTTGTGTCTGGACTGATCACAACCACTTCGTGAGGCTGCTGCAGCTGCGGCTTAACAACAGCTCTTTCTTTGTTTTGATCCGCTTCTGATTTCTTGGCCACATTGATTTTCTGTTCAGTGATAAGACAAAGAGGGACAGATTCAATAATCATATGTAGTCTCGAAAATATTTTTGCAAAAAAAAGAAGAAAAATGGAACCTTTTTGTTAGCGTTTTCAAGCAATTGGGCAAGGAAGTTACATGTCAAGGGGCGATTCAACTTTCCTGCTTCGACTCCGGGAAGAGAAGGGATGTTTCCGATGTCGCCAACACCGTGATGGTTCTTTGCTTCCGCGACGGGATCACCTGTTTATTTAAAAACATAATAGCCAATTTAAATCAATTAGAAATAGTCATACGATCAAACTTTACGGCCCAAAAAAAAAGCTTTAAGCAAGGAAGGGTAACTCACCAGACGCGACCTCCATATATAGGACCACAAAGAAGGCGTTTCTGGAGAAGGAGACATCTTGTCGACATTGAATGGTTGTAGTGTTGAGGAGATAGATTCATTCAAGCCTTCACCGGAAAAAGAATCGTTAGACCTTGGATTCATTGAAGGACCCAGAATGGCGAAAGAGATGGAACGCCTGGGGTTTCAACAGGCCTACTCGACTCTGAAAACACAAGGTTTTAGGGCCCAAAATCAAAACAAAAAAAACATAATGAAAGCCCAAAAATAAAAAGACACGTGGCAGCATGGGAGAGAGTAAACTCTCTCATTATAATATAGATTTTTAGTGAGAAAGTCATACTAGTCTTACTAGTCTAACTAATCTAACTAGTTTTACTGATCTTACTAGTTTACTAGTTTTACTGGTCCTATTAGTTTACTAGTTTTACTGGTCTTACTAGTTTACTAGTTTAACTAAATATACAAGTCTTAATAGTTTTTTATATATATTTAACGAAAGACTAATATAGAAATATATATTTTTTATTGTGTGCAAGACAACCAGAACAGACCCTTGAATTTTACTTCAAGAGCACGAAGTACACGAAGACTTGCAAGATTCAAACGAAGTGCTTTTTGAGCAACACAGTTGATGTGATCAAAAATCTTAAGGCCTAGGTTAGATGGTTCACAAGACATCCTCAGTTTCAGCACTTCTTTCACATGCCTGATGAACGATACCTGAAGCTCCAAGGAATGTGGATGTTACTCATGCACACCATTTGTACTCTAGAAGATGATGTTGCTTGGTTTGCGGTGAATGGTGTACCCATCCGCTATTCTATGAGGGAGCATGCACTTCTCTCTGGTTTAGACTGCCATGACTATCCCAAGAGGTATTTGAAGCTTGGGAGTTCTAAGTTTGTGGATTATTACTTCGGTGGAAACCAGAAGATCGCCATAAAGGATGTCAAGCATAAGTTGTTGTCTATGAAGGCATGTAATGATAGATTGAAGATGGCTGTGTTGTTCTTCCTTGTCGGGTTATTAGAGGAGGTCCAAAGGATAATGGACCTTTAGACCCGTTCATCTTAAGGATTGTGGATGACTTGGATGCTTGCAGAACATTTCCTTGGGGGCGTCTAACATTTGAAGATGCAATTAAGTCGATTAAGCATATGATGGGGCTTTTGAAGGTTAAAGTGCATGACGCATGCAGTTTTCCTGGATTTATAATTCCGTTAGATGTAAAACATTTAGTAATATTTTTAGTTGTTAAATAATCAAAAACCTGACACCGCGACACTTGATTTGTGTAGGTTTTGGCTTTTGAATGTATTCCAAAGTTGGGGGAAAACATTTCTACTCTCTTCAGACACGTCTAGTCAAGACTGTCCTAGGATGTGCAAAGGTCGGTTTACAAAAAGTAGTATGAGGGTTTATCCTTTGGAAGAGATATATGAAACGCTTGGAAATAATGTATATAATATTTAGTAGAAACTGGCACAATAGAATATTTAAACTGACCTTACTGATTTTTTTAGGTTATTAACAGTGTGTTGAGAAAACTATGCTGGCTCGTATCATTGATGAGGAAGTAGAGTATCATCATGTTGGCAGCATAAGTGAGAGTTGGAACCACTAGCTAAATGTGAAGCAGAAGAAATTTTTTTGGAAAGAACTATACGAGTTAGATGTTGCTGCACGTGTGTTTACAAGGAAGAAAGACAAAGAAAATGTGACTTTTATAGAAGGATCATCTTCTAATTCTTGTTTGGAGTTGAGTTTGAAAGATGTGGAAGAGAGAATTTTGGCGTCTATTGGAGAAGGATTTTCTGGACTTAAATTAACGGTGGAGACAAAGCTGGATACTATGGGCTTGATGATGAGTACACTTGAGAAGAACCAGCGACTTCTGAGAAAAAGGGCTAAAAAATAGAAGATAGGTTAACTTCTATTGAGAGCAAGGGAAATGAGGAGAAGAGTTATGGTGAATATATGGATTTTGGACAATGGGATAATAGGGATTTTGGTAGAGATGAAGGGGATAAAGAGAATGTTAAGGCAAGGAAGGAAAATAGTGAGAATGTTGAGGATGAAGAACATGTTAAGAATGCTGAGGACTCGGTTGGGGCCGATGAAGACAGTGAAAACAGTTACGATATTGAGAAAGAGGCTGAGAATAGGAGAGTAGAGGAAGATGAATCGTGGAAGAAAATTCTTTCAGATCTGAGGCTGAAGGGAAAGAGACAGAGATCAATGAGGCTCGGGTTGAGGCAGAGATCGATGAAGCTCGGGTTGAGGTAGAGATCAATGAAGAGAAAGAGGTTGGAGAAGAACTAGAGAAAGTTGTTGAGGAAGAGATTGGAGAAGAACTAGAGAAAGAGGCTGAGAAAGATCACAAAGATCAGACGAATGGAATAGATGAAACTCTTACACCACCACGTGGTGGGAGTATGGCGGATAGAACCAATGAAATTCCTACACCACCACGTGGTGGGAGTATGGCGGATAGAACCGATGAAACTCCTACACCACCACATGGTAGGACTAAGGCGATGGCCGCGAGGAAACTAGTACGTACACCACCAATTGATATGCTGGCAGCCAGAAAGATAAATGATGTTAATGCATAGTGGTGGATAATGCCACCAGCAGTGGAAGCAGAGAAAGCTGTGGAGGAAGAACCAGAAAAATGTGAGGGGGAGAGAGGTGTGGAAACAGAGGAAAAAAACAGTCAGAAAGTTGTGGAAAAAGAGAAGACTGTGGAAACAGAAGAAAAAACCACTAACAAAACTGTTGAGGAAGAGGCTGCGAAAGCTGTTGAGGAAGAGTTTCGAGAAGTTGTTGAAAAAGAGGCTGGGAAAGTTGTTGAGGAAGAAGCTGAAAAATACACTGAGGAAGAAAATGAAAAGTGGGTAATGGTCGTTTACAATGACAATGAGGAGATGATGGATGAGAATAATGAGGAAAAAACAGATGGGACCAAAGAAGCAGTGAGGCATGGGATCAAGCATAGGTACAAGCAGAAGATAATGATGTATGGAAAACCAAGGAAGAAGAAAACATCTAAAGAGTCAAACCGACTGATGCTGATGGTGCACCTAAGAAGAGGGACATACCAAGAAAGAGTGATGTTGATGGTGTACCTAAGAAGAGGGGCATACCAAGGAAGAGTGATGCTGATGGTGCACCCTAGACATGTACGCCAATGGGGAAGAGGAAATGTGAACCATCACAGTGGTTACAGTCTCCTTTCACCGATGGAAAGATTGATGAGCTTGAAGGGCCAAAGAAAAAGCTTAAAAATAAGGCATAAAATGCTACTGTTATGTTTTATTTAAGTATTTAGGATGTTTCTTAAACTTGTTATGTTTCTGATTTTGGATGTAAAATTGGAATATGTTGGAAAACAAGTGTGGATAACTCAATTTTCAAGGTAACATATGTCGAAAATGAGTTAGATGGAAAACTGGTTTACTAGGTTTACTAAGTCTAAAACAACATTTGTCAGAACATAATAAAAATATACTCATGTACTGCATAGCACATGTTAAACATGAATGCATAACACATGTTAAAATAATAATTGATAAAATACTCATGTAAAACATGCAGCCTTTATATACATACTTTCTGCGAAAAGCATGATAAAGGTACTTGAACTCTCCTCTGTATAAGCATGTGCGCATTCTCTAAACTTGAATGCAAAAGTATCTTTGTTGTTATGGACGTAGCCTTTAACATTTTGAGCCAAATGCCAAATGCAATACCCATGTTCGGCCTCAAGGAACACTAGACGTACTGACTTGATCAAGCTTTTGTTTCTATCTGAAAGAAAAACCAATCCCAAGACATCAAATATCACTATTTTCAACTGTTCCATAAACCATATCCAGCTTTCATCATTCTCACCATCTGCTACACCAAATGCAATTGGGTAGTGGTGATGATCGGGATCCTGAGCAGTCGCAACAAGGAGAACTCGACCATAAACATTCTTCAGGTGTGTTGCATCCACAGCGAGGACTTTCCTCATCACACGGAACCCTTCTATGCTAGCTCCTAGGGCAAAAAAACAGATACTTAAATTTTTGGGTCCACTTCCATACGAGTTCTTGTGCCAATATTTGTTCCCTCCAACATGTGCATATAACTGTATAATAAAGTAAAACTCTCTTCTGGACTTCCTCGCACTTCATTAGCAGCTTCTCTTTTTCCTCTCCATGCTGAGGTGTATGACACTTTCACACCAAACTTGCGATGAACCAAATCTATCAGACTTTGGGAATTGGTGTGTCATATACCAGGATAATCTGAAGCCAAAACAGATGCAACGATTTGTGGTGTGTCTTTCCTTCTATCACACTTTGTTCTTGTAGTAACAACAGAACATGTACACTTCTTGATGTAACTTCTAACCGTCCAAAGATCTAAATTCTGTAACTTCTAACCGTCCAAAGATCTAGTAACTTTGCAACTCGCACAAACCACTTGCAACCTTCTTTGGCTCCTTGGCATTTAATCACAAATCTCTCAGTATCCGACTTAATTATATCAAACTCAAAACACTTATGATGTGAAGCGATCTGCATATGCACTTTTGTTGCCTCCTTAGTGATAAATTCTTGACCTAAAACCAAATCCATACCATCATCTCGTGGCTGATACTCATCAGGTGGTCGTACTTCTGTATCTTGAAACACATGTTCATCTATTTCGGTGACATTCTCATGCCTCTCAATATCTTCATGAAAAGTGAGCACACCACCAATAACTTCATTATTAGTTGCATCATTCTCAGTACCATCTTCATCACCAGTCTCTCTATCAAGCAGTGTTCGTGTAACAACATAACATGTATGCTGCTTGATGTAACTTCTAACCGTCCAAATATCTGAATTCTGTGACATTGCAACGCGGACAAACCATTTGCAGCCATATTTGGCTCCTCGGCATTAACCGCATATCTCTTGGTATCCGACTTAATTATATCAAACTCAAAACATTTCTCATATGAAGCTGTCTGAATAAGAACTTTTGTTGCCTCCTTGGTTATAAATTCTTGACCTATAACCAGAGCCATACCATCATCCCGAGGCTGATTGACACCATCATGCATCTCAATGTCTTCGTGAAAAGTGACAACACCACCACTACCATCTTCATCACCAGCCTCTATAGGCTCTCTATCAGATATACCGACATAGGCATCATTTTCATCATCCTCTTCTGAAAGTTGCACTTCTTCATTAATGAACTCCACATGTAGAACACTTCTACACTTCTCATGATTTACTTGCAGTAGATAACCAAAAACTTCTTCATTATTCCAGATGAATGATGGCTTGTACGAATACAATACCATTGGAAAATAACTAATCTTCATTTTCACCTTAGATTCATCTACCTTTATCTTTCTGCAAATACGCTCAACCAAACCAAAGTAAGTGATATCCTCCACTGATTTCTTCAACAAAATCGTGTGAATTTTATCTTCTCCTTCACCATCTCCCGATATCCATTTTATTTCATCCCCATCTTTCATATAATATCCTCCATAATCAAAACAAATGATTGTGCAATGGGGATTCCTGAAAAAATGGAATATCATTAGAATTATCATTATTAAGATGCTTAATTCTCACACCGTACAATCTTTTCTTACTAATAATAATTTATTTCAATATTTTGCATAGTAATACTAGTCGGAATCGTAAATATAGTAATACAAATAATTCCAGTAAATCTATTTTGTCTTACTAAAACTATTTATCTAAGTAATACCCAGAACTTATCCTTGCACTAATTAATCTGCTTTTAGGACGATATTGTTAGGATTTTACATTACTCATGATGTAGAATTCATCTTAAATGAAATTACACACAAAAAATCATCAAAACGGACATAAAATATGCCCAAAAACTGATTTATACATTTTTCAAAATCGTTTTTAATCTCTCATCATTTTCATTGGATCTTTTTTTTTGACACTAGCTGAGATATACATTTTTTTAATAATATTCAACAAAAAAAACAGACATAAAATATACCCCCAATACATAAACACAGTTTTTAAATTCGTTTTTTATCTCTGAAATTATCATCAAATCATACATTTATTCTATTACCCATAATATACACGACATTTAAGTGTTATTTCACAAAAAAAACATTGAAAACGAGCAAGATTTACTTGTTTTTGGAAGCTTCAAATCGGCCATGGATGTTGAAGAAGAGAAGAATGTACGAGGAAGAAGAGGAGAGAAAATGACATGTGGGCCAAATGAATTATGATTAGTTAAGGTTGTCTTGTGGGCCATGTAGGTTGTTGAATTATGGTTGGTTTATTTAATTGAAGAAGTAAATGAAAGGGATGGCTATTTTGGGAAGTGCAAGGATAAAAGAGTAATGAGAATAGAAAGGGGTAGTGAGAATAAGTTTTGGAGGGTATGGGGTATATGGAGTTAACCTCTCTTAAAACGACTACTTCCTCACTAATGGTAGAACTAAAATTCTAGATTTCAATGTTCATCTTTTCGGCTTCCACACTTGTAGCTTTAAAATCTTGAGAAAGATGACCTTGATTGATCTCATCTACAAGCATCCCACCGTCGGATTCAGTGGTGTGCCTTCGTCTATCTTGTCTCTAAAAAGTCTGAAGTCCACGGTTCTCTGAAGCTCCAACATCAGTGGCTTTGTTTCTGATTTCAAAATTTGTTTCTCTCACCAGCTTGGATCTATCGGGGAACTCAGTTTCGGGTCCTGTATCCACTTTATCGAGCTTTGGTTTCTGCATTAGAGTGAAATTTCAATTGGGTTAAAGCTTATTAAACTGTAAGCTAGGATCTCTCCACGCGTAACAACAATATGAATATAATGATCAGGTTTCAAATCAGAAAAGGGAAGCTGAATGTTACCATTGTTGTTTGATGTCTTTGAAAGCATGAGGTAGGAATGAACAGAATGTAGAATATGTAGGCTACACACTTGATTTCCATGGGATTGCAGTTTAGTTGGCCAGAGCTCCATCGTGATGAGAAATAAGACTGAATCTAGTGAACTTGTGAGATTTGGAGAAGTATTCATTCCTATTTATAGTATTGAAAATTAAGGAGTAAGGAAATAAGTAATTAACATCGATGTAGTGTAGAAGATTCCAAATGGAATTAATGGAGAAACGCAATGAGATGGTTTCCATGATGACGAAAGCGTTATACAATGGTTATGCTATTGTCTGTGGAATGCATGGAATGTGAGAAGAGAAAAACATGTACAACAAGGAGTTTAAACTTAGTGGGCTTCTAATTTAGTGAGTAAGATTGGGCTTCGTCAACTCATGGTTAACTTTCTAATCTAGTGAGTACGAATGAAGTTGTCAATTTATGGTTTAACTTTCATGATCTAGTTTTCACATGTTTATTTTTTACATACGAAAATGAAATCTTTTTGTAGAATGGTGACGTGGAACTAGTTGCCCCTCCCTCTGGATGATATTTTTCAAGGAGATAAGAAAAAAACTCTCATTTATCATAATCTCTATTCGGGACTATGCTAGGCGCTAGTCGGATAGTAACCCCGGCTTTAGCAGGCCACCAAAAAATCGAGAATTAATCGGTGGTATACGCATGGATTAGTTTAATTATTATTTTGTTTTACTATAATACTTAAAATCAATATACAATATAAATATATTAGATTGTAATATTTTTATTGTATGTTATTACTAAATTTTATATTTATTTGTTTTAACATAAGTTAACTGTTATCATAGGTGAATATTATATAATTGAAACACAAATTAGTCATATATTATGTGTGTATATATAAACATATTCCTAGTAATACAAAGATTTCACTGTTTCATAGTTGCCAAGGCACTTGATCTTTCGCCGAACAACTCAGGTTTGATACCCTAAGTGCTATTTATTTATTTTCGCATTATAGTATTGATAGACAAAAGTCGCACATCAGTTACCGAAGGACAAGGAACCAGTGGAGCTAGATTTCAGATACATGGGACTTCAAACGTTTTGTACTCTGTGGCGCAGTCTTATACACGAGTTTGAAGTTTGCAAGGAATATGATCAGATGCAACAAAGGCAGTATGAGCTGATGGATATAGGAACAAATCCTTATGCCACAGTCCAAGAACGCTCGGAAGCCATTGGTGAGTACATAACAATAAGAGAAGCTGGAGAATTCTCGGGTACAACAATGGATTTGCAGGCTCATGACGAGACCAGTAACACACAACAGCAGCAAAACACAATTACTCCAGTCTCAGCCAACTTACAAACTGGCCCAATTAATCCTCTAGCGGAGAAAGGTACCAAAATAAAAAACTCCAGAAGTTAATGAAGATGAAGATGAACCAGCAACATCAGCCAAAAGACTTGAGATGGAATGCACTGATAAAAGGTTTAGTGGTTCTCCTCAAACTACTAAACCAACCATGAGGTTCTTGCACTGGAATTGTCAAGAATTGGGAAGCTCTTTGAAAATTCCTCACCTAAAGGATATCACAAAATCCTTTAGGCCAGATGTTATGCTTTTTGTAGAAACTAAGAATGTAGATATTTTTGTACCAAAATTAAGCCAAGATTTAGGGTATAAAAACACTTTTGTAATCTCGGCAAATGGAAGTAGTGGTGGTGGGACATTTTTTTGGACTGATAAGGTTAAAATATGTTTTTAGGAAGCCCGTCGTTATACTTTACCCATATGACTGTTGAAGATGATGCCAATGTAACATGGTTGGCTTACATATATGGGAACCCTATAAGTAAGTATAGAAAATAGCAATGGAATGATATGATGAGATCGGAATATGCTGTTTTTTGCAGGAAAAAACAAGAGTATTAGTAGGCGATTTCAATGACATAAAAAGCAGAACCAAAAAGAAAGGAGGAGCAAGCAGGTCCATAGGTTCCTTCTCTCTATTCAATCAAATGATATCGTTACTAGGGCTTCAAGATGTTAAAATGATAGGAAGGAAGTACACTTGGATAGGTAAAAGGTCTAAATACTCGATAATGACAAAATTGATTGGGTCCTTGCTAACTGTGAATGGCTTGAAAAATATCCAATGGCTTCTGTAACTCTGCTTCCTTGGATAGGTTTAGATCATAGGCCTCTTCTTTTAGATACACAAGGTTGTAAATGGAAGAAACCTAAAACATTTAGATATGATGCTAGATGGAGATTATATCCTGATGTGAAAACAGTAATTGAGCAGGCTTTTAATGAAGAATGTAGAAATATAGCAGTAAGTGACATATATTCAATAGTCAGAGAATGTAGAAAAGCCTTGTCTCGATGGAGAAGTAAACAATATATGAACTCAGGAAAAAATATAGCTATGCTCAAGCAAGATATTCATGATGCTTATGATGCTCCAACTATTGATTATGTTCACCTTACTAATCTTAAAGCTCAATTACAGCTTCAATACATGCTAGACGAAGAGTTCCGGAGAATAAAAAGCAGGATCCTTTGGTTGCAAGCAGGAGATAAAAAAACCAAATACTTCCATGCCAAATTAAGGCAACGACGCAGCTACAACAAGATTATACATATCCAAGACGACAAAGGGAATATACTCACAAAAGCTAAGGATATTCACTCCCATATTGAGCATTATTTTACTTATCTCTATTATACTGGTGGAAGTAAAATAAGCTCACATCTAATGGAGGGTATCCCTTGTGCAATAACAGATGAAATCAATGCAAAACTGACCGAACCTGTTACAGAGAAGGAGATCAAAGATGTAGTTTTTGCATTAATCCGGACAAGGCCCCTGGTCCAGATGGGATGTCTGCAGCCTTTTACCGACATCATTGGAGTTCCATTAAACCAGGTGTCTTTTCTTTCGTTCAACATTTCTTTGAGAAAAATTATCTAGATACAAGGTTGAATCATACACACATCTGCCTAATACCCAAAATAGAAAACCCCTTAACTATTAAGGACTATAGACACATAAGCTTAGCCAATGTAGCTTACAAAATAATCTCAAAAATCTTAGCTGGGCGATTAAAACTATCCAATTGGATAGTACTATTACCGAAAATCAGTTGGCATTCATCCCTGACAGACTTATTACAGATAATGTTCTCATAGCCCATGAACTGATGCATTCATTAAACACTAAGAACCTCAAGCATAAGTTCATGGCTCTCAAGTTGGATATAGCTAAAGCTTTTGATAAGGTTAAATGGAAATTTGTGGATGCAGTGATAGAGAAAATGGGGTTCTGTCAAAAATGGAGACACTGGATTATGAAATGCATTATTACAGTCTCTTGTTCTGTTTTGATCAATGGAGAGAAGTTGAAAACCATCAAGCTAAACAGAGGATTAAGGCAAGGTGATCCCATCTCTCCTTACCTATATATAATATGTATGAGGGTTTGTCTAGGTTGATCAAACAGAATATTCAGAAACAAATTATTCATGGGTTTAAAGCATCTCGAAGTGGCCCTCCTGTTTCCCATTTATTGTTTGCAGATGGCTCACGTGTATTCAGCAAAGCAACTGAGCAAGAAGCAAGCAATATGGCTCACATTCTCCACACCTACCAGCAAGCTTCTGGCCATGAAGTAAACTACACCAAATCTGCAATCTCATTTGGAAAAGGTACTCCTAAACAATCTCAAGATCAAATCATAAAGCAACTTGGTATAGTCAATTGGTGGGTTTGGAAAATATTTAGGACTTCCACAAGACATAGGCAAAAAACGAAAGGAAGCATTCCACTACATCACACAAAGGATAAGAAATAAATTAGAGGGTTGGTACTCTATGTTTTTTTATCTCCAGCAAGTAAAGAGGTTTTGCTTAAAGCAGTCATAACCCCTCTACCTACATACACAATGTCCTGTTTTTTTGCTTCACAAAACTTTAGTTAAGGAGATAACAAGAGCAATGAAAAGATTCTGGTGGTTAACCAATCTAGAAAGAAGAGCCATCCCATGGATAGCTTGGATCAAAATCACATCCTCCAAAAAAAGATGGTCGCTTAGGGTTTAGAGATATGGTAACCTTTAGTAAGGCACTCTTAGCTAAACAAGCATGGAGAATTATGAATCATCCATCATCTTTGTTATCGCGTGTCTACAAAGAAAAATACTTTAGGAAAATCAGCTTTTTGGAAGCCAAGTTATTCTAAACCTCTAGATATGCTTGGAGTATTATCCAAGCACAGCCCTTAATTGGTAGAGGAATAAAATGGATTATAGGTAATGGGGAAAGGGTTAGAGTTTGGAAGGATAACTGGCTTCCCGGAGACAACAACTTGCCCCCATCTGGTCCAGGAGCAGAGATGTACCCAATATTAATGGTGAAAGATTTATTTATTTCAGGTACCAATTGTTGGGACATTGGAAAAATCAGAAGCTTGGTCAAGCAAGAACATTTAGACAAAATTTGTGTATTTGACCGAGCTGGACAGGACAATAAGATATACTAGTCTGGAGGTTTGGTGCGACTGGAAACTATACAGTCAAGACAGGGTATCACCTCCGGAGCACCTCCAGAGAGAGTTGGACTTGGAAGTACAAGCAAACCAGCCACTCAACCATCCTCAGGTAACTCTACGTAATAACATGCTAAACAAGCTATGGAGAAATAATATTCCCCCTAAGATAAAGATGTTTTGATGGAAAGTTATCCATAATGGACTTCCAGTCGTAGAGAACCTGATTAAAAGAGGATGTAAAATTCATGGACAATGTCCTGAAGGAACAAAAAATATAGACCATATGTTACTGCAACAGGGTAGCCTGGGAGATATGGTCTTTAACATTCAATCAGGATAACACCGGAGTAAGTCAATCAAGTACAACTTATGATCTCTTCCTCTATTGCTTGCATAGAGCTTCAAGGAATCCACATGAAAACTTTCTATTTTTTCTTGGTTGGCGAATATGGAAAGCACGCAATAAGTTCATGTTTGAGAACAGAAGAGATCATATAATCCAAATCGTCAATGGAGCATATATGGACATGAAGTTGTGGAAATATGCATTGATAAAGAATGATGAGGCAGTTCCGGCTATTGCTGCACCCATTCTAACTTCAGTGCAGGACGTCCTTCCACATAATGAAGAGCTATATTGTGTTGTAGATGCTTAATGGATGTCACCAGCTGATAAAACTGGAATTGGGTGGTCCTTGTACAGCAAAGAAGGCACTAAGACTCCAAGGAAGCACTGCAATGGATCCTACCATCTCACCATTGGTAGCAAAAGCAATGGCAATGTGGTCAATTGTTCAACAAATCCATAGACCGCGCTACACTAATGTCACCTTTTGTGGAGACTGCTTGAAACTAGTCAAGTCCCTTCACGAGAAAGTTAAGGCAGGGGAGCACAATATGCATGTCATTTAGATGCCCTTAGCATAATTCACGACATTAGTTTCAGACATGTCTCTAGATATCTATTGGATGTTGTTGATAAATTAGCCAAGGAAGCTAGAGTTGATAATCGATCTTATGTAATTTCTTGGCTTAAATATTAAGCCATTGTATAAATTTTAGTAACGAAAATCAAAAGGTTGACAAAAGAAAGTTACGGAAGAAAGGAGAGAGAAACTCTTACTCTATATATAGAATATACATGAAACTGTAAGGTACTTGGCTTCAGGCTTCCTGTATAGCCCAATAAATACTTTCATAGTTTATAATTTAAACTTATTTAGTTAGCCGATTAGTCAGTTAATGGAACGACTAATCTGTAAATGGGCTCAGTAATCGGTTTAATGGATGACTAATTGGTTAACGATTTTGTTGTTCATGTTTTAAAACATAGATTAAAATATATAGAAGTTATCAAACATCAAGTGTTTGTTTTTGCTGGCGTAGCTAAATCTTAATTTTATATTTCTAAGAGAAAAATTTTAGGATGATAATTATTTTTTTGATCAGAAATATAGCACACAAATGTTAAAATGACCAAAATATTTTCTTAAAAAGTAAATAAATATTTATACTCATAGAGTTAGTGGGGGTTATTGGTTCTTTTATTTTAATGGATTTGGAAATCTAAACTAAATCAAGTGTTATTGGTTCTATGATTTTAAAATTCATATTGAAATCATGTGTTATTGGTTTCATGATTTATAAATTCTAATTTAAATCAGGTGTTATTCAATCATCCGGATTTACTAATGGATTTGATTTCATAATGGATTTGCATGGATTTCTTTGTTAAAAATACAAAGACTCAAATCCGAGGGAAAACCTCCGGATTTGTAAATACAAATTAAAATTTATATGTTAGATTTAAAAATTAATATATTTTACATTTTGTAAATACTATATGGATTTCTAAGTACATGAAACCGATAACACCTCCTAACCTTTGTTCAAAAACGCGGCCTAGGCGGCCGGTTAACCCGCGAAAATGCGTGGAGCGGAGGACCACCTTTGCGATTTGGTGTTAATCACAGCATTAGTCGGAACTTTTTTTTTTTAAGTTATCGTTTTTGTATGTTTTATGTTCCGAAATCACATATATCTCTTAGATCTGTTCTATTGTGGTTAAAATCATCAAGAATAACAATACTAAACAATGAAATCGCAAAAAAAAGGGAAGAGCGGCTGTTGCTCTGTAAAAAAATGGCAGAGATTTAGGTAGAAGACAAGGATATTTTCGTCTTATCCCAGGTCATTAAACCTAAATATTCAAAAAAGTGACAAAATGAGCAGTCTTCTCGTCGAACCTGGGCCTGGAAAGACTCATGGGGAGCACATTACCACTAACATAGGTGTTATCAACAATTTAAGTACACAAACTAATTATAAATTACCTAAACATATATAAAATCCATAAAATTACTCTCCCATTAATTTCCGTATAGTCTCCGATTAATTGATTCGGCGCTAGGCGCTACCTGTCTGCACGCGTTGCGCCTAACGAGTTTCCGAACAAGGGAATTTAACTAACCTAAACTTAGATTTTGTATTTGAGAAATAAAATTTTGGGGTTAGAGTGGGGTTTAGGTTTTTCTTAATAATTATTATTTTAGAATAAAAATTTAAAATAAATTCCAAAATGGATTTTGAAATAAAATTTTGATTTTTTGAAAAAAAAATAAAAGATTTTGAATTGAAAAGCATACTGTTCAAAAATAAAATATTATTATTATTTATATAAATAATCATCTATATTTATATATCTGTAAAGTAAAAGTAGAAAAGTCTTTTACTTCTTTAATAAAATATATTTGATCATTTTTTTCATGTGTGTTCTTTTGATAAAAAAAAAACTTAATTTATTGTTTTTTGAAAAAAATTGCTCAATTTAGAATATCTAATCATGTTGACTATGTCATTGCCGCATTATTGAGAAATGAATTAACACATTTTCTTTATTTGTGTATGACCATAAACATCATTGCAACATTACTGAGACTAGTAGTATTGAGGATATACACGGATTTATTGAAGTTTATTTGGTTGTAATCAATTATGTTAATATTTCTTTTCTATCGTTGTGCATATCGTAAGATATTAATCATCTAGTATCTTCGACCTTAACCAACACAAGAAACTCTTTTATATATTTTTGGTTTTTTGACATGGTATCATAGCTACCCGATGTTGGGCCACTCCGTGGAAGTTGTTCCCACAGTTGCCACACATGAGCGTGAAGCAGAGTGTTAATGAGTGAAACTAAGTCTCACATCGGTAGTTGCAGTATTGATGAACTAATATATAAAGGGTTATGGCCAGTCCACCTATCGCCAATTGGTTTTAAGTTGGAAGCACATGATAACCCGAATTTAACATGGTATCAAAGCACAGAGTTCATTCAAGTGCTTGTTTATGTTGATGATTTGGTTGTTTCTACTAGCACACCGACTCTCTTGGCATATTTCAAGGCGTATATGAAACAATGTTTTCATATGAAAGACCTAGGAGTTTCAAAATATTTTCTTGGTTTGGAACTCTCTCGTAGTCCCCTTGGCAGTTATCTCTATCAACAGAAGTATGCTTTAGGTATCATCGAAGAAACCGCTCTTCTGGCTGTAAAACCAGTGGATTTTTGGTTGAACAGAATCATGGTTTGGCTTTGGACAAAGGTCTTGATCTTGTACACGTCGCTGCTTACCGACGAATTTTTGGTTTCCTTATCTATTTGGCCGTTACTGGACCTGAACTCGCCTACTTCGTACATCTTCTTGCGCAGTTCATGCATAAGCCTAAAGTTTCTCATTGGGATGCTGCCCTACAGTTGTGTGGTATCTAAAGGGAAGCCCAGGGCAGGGGATCCTACTTCGATTACATACCGATCTCACATTAGAGGCTTGGTGCGACTATGATTGGCGAGGCTGTCCTACTACTCGTCGATCGCTTACTGGCTCGATTATCACTCTAGGCGGCTCTCATATCTCCTTGAAATACACATAAACAAGATTGTGTATCACACTCGAGTTGTGAGGCTGAATACCGGGCTATGTCTACATTGTTCAGGAAATTATATTGATTTGTAATCTTCTTTGTACATTCGGTATCCATTTTACTTCACCAAATCAGCAGCACTGTGATAGTAAATCAGTAGTCTACTTGGCAGCAAACCCGGTGTTTCGTGAACGTATGAAACATGTAGAGAATGATTATCACTTTATTCATGATGAGATAGTCAAAGGCACCATCGCAACCAAACATGTTTCTACTCATTTTTGACTTGCAGACATTTTCACGAAGCCTCTTGGACGCAAGGAATTTCTATCTAAGTTGGGAGTTCTTGATCTTCACTCTCCAACTTGAGGGGAGGAGTATACTGCGGATATACACAGATATATTAATGTATATTCGGTTGTAATCTATTATGTTAATTAGGTAGAGATCCGCGCCTTGCGCGAAATGAGAGTTTTAGTTTTAGGAATATAATTGAATTTATTATACATTTTTGAAAAACTTGGATTGTGAATTATATTTTAGAATCACAATGTTGGACTATATATTGATATATACACCAGGATTTGTAGGAAATTAATTAGATTCAAAAGAAATGTTAAGATGGGAAGCGGAAAACTAATCGTTTGACCTTATATATGTAAAATATAAATAAATAGTGATTCTATTTGTTATGAATATTGTGGTGATGTTCATATGACAATTTTTAGATACTTGTTCTCTACTTTAAATTAGACTTTGTACCCAAACTATTGAAATCTTATATAAAGAACTCACTATTTATAGAATAATACATATCAATTTCCTTTCTTCTCTTCTTTATTTATAACATGTTATCAATAAGAAACTCTAATCCTGAATAATAACCCTAATCATTAAGCAAGCCGCCTTAGATCATGCGGTCTCGTATTTTCTTTGTTTACTTTTCACTAAGACAAGTGTAAGCTCATGCTCGTCTGCCATCATTATTTATTGATTATATACATATTTCAGTGCTCTTTTTAAGACATGATGTTTTATAAGTTGAATTTAACACAAAACTGGTTGGTTGTTTTAGTTTTTTTTGCATTGGTTTTGGTCGATGTAAAGAACTATCGCCGACAGTGTCGTTTCCAACAACATGTCTCAACACTTGTCAAGAAACCTTAGTTGACATACCGGTTTGTCTCGTCTTTCCATGAAGAGGTGAATATTACTATGTTTTAATATTAGTTTAATTGATCCATACTCTTGTGCTTTGTAAACTTGTGATTAAATTATAAACTCAAATCTTGTATTAATCTCAATGACATAAATATCTATATATATATAGTCACAACCGACTAAAACCTTAAGTAAATAGGAAGTTTAACATAATAAAATAAGGGATAATGATAACTAGAAAGGTAATCCTTATCTATAGGATTCCTTTTCCTAATAGTCCCCCTCAAGTTGGAGAGTGAAGGTTTTGAACATCCAATTTGGACGACAGAAATTCAAATTGGGAGCGTCCAAGAGCCTTGGTTAAAATATCAGCAATCTGATCCTTAGTCCTGACGTGAACGGTTGATATCAAACCGGCTTTAACTGCATCCTGAACGCTATGACAGTCACGTTCAATGTGCATAGTACGCTCGTGAAAGACTGGATTAGCTGCTATGTGGATCGCAGCCTTACTATCACAATGAAATGCCACTGGTGTCTTAACTGTAACTCCTAAGTCGTGTAAAAGAGGAATAATCCACTTGATCTCTTTGGTTGCAGAAGCCATTGCCCGATACACTGCCTCGGCCGAGGACATAGACATGGTGTCTTGCTTCTTTTTCTTCCACAAGATCATTGAACCTCCAAGAAAAACAACATAAGCACTCAACGAGCGACGACTTTCTGGACATGTACCCCAATCGGCATCAACGTAGACGGATAGCTCAAGGTTGCTATTAGAGCGAAGAAGGATTCCCTGACCTGGACAACCCTTAAGGAAACGAACCACACAAAGAGCAGCTGACCAATGTGCTTCTCGTGGCTTTTGCATGAATTGGGACAGAAGATGGATTGTGTAACAGAGATCCGGGCGCGTGACAGATAGGTAAACAAGCCGAACTACCAACCTACGATATTTCTTTGGCTCGGAGAGGAGTGGGCTTGAATCAGACGCAAGGTTATGATACTGTTCGAGTGGGATCGAGACTGGTTTGCAGCCAAGCAGACCCATATTCGCGATTATGTCCAATGCATACTTTCTTTGAGAGATGAAAATACCTTCGTCGGCCCTCGCAACTTCAATACCCAAAAAATACTTAAGACGACCAAGATCTTTCATTTTAAAACATGTGCTTAAATAAGCCTTGAACTTCTTAAGCAGCTCGAGATCATTGCTTGCAAGCACAAGATCATCCACATAAATAAGAACCCAAAGTTCCTTAGAGTCTTTGGTATATGTAAACAATGAATAGTCCGAGTAGGACTGCTCAAAAGCGTATTCAGTGAGAGACTTAGTGAGCTTCTCATTCCAGCACCTAGGAGCCTGTCGCAGACCGTATATGAACTTACGAAGACGACACACTTTTGTAGAGTCAGAGTGTGTAAAACCAGGCGGGATTCGCATATAAACTTCTTTATTTAGGTCTCCATGGAAAAAAGCGTTGTGCACGTCGATTTGCTGAATTTCCCAACCTTTGGCCGCTACAAGACCGAGAAGACCACGAACCGTTGCCATCTTAACAACAGGTGCAAAAGTATCTTTGAAATCATCGCCTTCAACTTGATTATTACCCATAGCAACTAGACTAGCCTTAGGATGCTCAATTGTACCATCGACACGAAACTTATCTTTGTAGACCCAGCGAGACCCGATTGCCTTTTTGCCTGGGGAAGGAAAAGAATATCCCATGTACCACTTTCCTCATGAGCCATTACTTCATGTTTCATCGCACCGCACCATATTTCTTCTTTATCTTCTTGTGAATAATATTTTGGTTCGACTACCGCTGCAAGGAAAGCCCGATGCGAAGAAGAAAATATTGCGTCAGAGATATAATCAGTGAGAGGATATAGAGAAGTAACTTGGATTGTTTCTGAAGACGGTGATGAAGAGCAGTGAAGATCGAGAGAGGGGTCTTCAACAGTAGCTGCATTATATGTAACGTAATCTCTAAGCTTTACAGAGGGAAGTCGTGAACGGTGACCACGACCCATCGTATCATGCTCAGAGGTTTCAGATGGTGGTTGAACATGAACTATATCAGACGGTGAAGGTATATCCGCGGAGGGAACATGAGCACAGGAGGGAACATGAGGCTGTGGCTCGACTGAAACCGCCGGAACTGATTTAGGACTCTGAGCTTGATTCTCAACAGAGGCACTAGGACCTATCTGAGAATCAATGGTCTCCGACAAACTCCCCCTGTGTTTAGACGGGGATGCTGCTGCAGTGTCAAAGTCATCCAAGATTGGAGAGTCAGTAGGTCGATTATAAGCTTGTATCGACGGAAGAGATGAAAATGGGAACACGTTCTCTTGAAAGACCACATCCCATGATATGAAAAAAAAATTGTGTTAAGATCATACACCTTCTATCCTTTTTGACCATATGGATACCCGACAAATATAGACCGTCGACTTCGTTTTCCAAACTTATCTTTGTCGCGAAACCTACGGTGGACGAAACACAAACTCCCAAAAACTCGTAGTTGTGCGTAGTTAGGCGTCTCATTAAACAGCAACTCATAAGGTGAGCTATGTTTCAAGACTGCAGATGGAGTTCGATTGATCAAGTAAGTCGCAGTCATGATAGCTTCTCCCCAAAATTTTATCTGTAAGCTGCTTTGAAAGAGATGTGCCCTAGCCACATTAAGAATATGGCAATGCTTTCTTTCAACTCGACCATTCTTCTGAGGAGTCACGACACAATATGTTTGGTGTATGATTCCATTTTCACGAAAGAAGCAAGCCAAACACATAAATTCAGTGCCATTATCACTTTGAACAGTCTTGACATCTTTAGAAAACTGTTTTGTAGCCATACGACAAAAATTTTGCAGAACCGACTGGACCTCTGATTTTTCCAAAAGCAAGTATGTTCAAACTGACCTAGAGAAGTCATTGAAAATGGTAAGAAAATAAACTGCTCCAGTGGACGATCGAGTGCGACAAGGTCCCCAAACATCACAGTGAATAAGCTGAAAACATTCTTGAGTTTTATTCAAACTTTCATAAAAAACTTCTCTAGTTTGCTTTGCCTTAAAACAAATGTCACAAGGACTTTGAGTAACAAGTTTATTTGAATCTGAAAACATAGGTAGAAACGATAAAACTGAAAATGAAGGATGTCCGAGCCTCTGGTGCCAAACAAACTGATCTGACGACTTAGAGACCTTCTCAGCAACTTGGACACGAGCAGACATTACATCCTTAAAAAAAATAAACCCCATCTCTCTCTTCACCTGCTCCAATCAGCGTCTTCGTGAAACGATCCTGTAAGACACATAATGTATCTGTTAGTAGTGCAAAACAGTTTGTCGGACGAAGGAGTTTTGAAACCGAGATAAGTGAGCAATTTAAGTTAGGAACATATAACACATCCGTGAGGATAATGTTATTTGAAAGGTGAAACACGCCGGTATGGGTTGCATAAGTTTTGTTCCATCAGCGAAACCAACTGGACATGGACGAATACTTATCACGTCTTCTAGAAACGAGAGTTCTCCCGTCATATGATGAGAAGCTCCCGTGTCTAGAATAAGATCACCATATTGCTTACCAGACAATCTATCAGACGATTTAGCTTTATCGTTGACCATTTGTGTTAATACGTTCCATTGTTCTTCGGTAAAAGTCGGAAAAATAGACGGGTTGGACGAAGTTTCATAAGCATTGTGGGCTTGAGAGCTGTTGTTTTTGTTGCGGTCCGAGTTAAAGCTTCCATGACCACGACCACCGCGACCCCTTCTATTGTCTCCTATAGTTGGTGGTGTTTCTTCCCACCAATCGGGAAACCCGACTAATTGCCAATAGTTGACCTTTTCATGTCCTCTTCAGGAACAATGCGAGCACGTAGGAACACGTCATGAAGAACTAGGACTAGTGGATTCAAACGACTCCTATTTGGCCATGAAACCTACAGCAGTCGTATGAGCTTCGCGTTACTTTGTTGAATTAAGGTGTTGCTCTTCACGGACTACCTTTGCGTATGCTTCTCCAAGATCCACCGCCGAGTCAGAAGCAATGATACCTTGACAAATTACTCCAAAACGGGATTCGTCTAATCCCATGAAAAAACTGAAGCACCTTTTCTTCTTCACGTTCTTTTTCATACTCAGCAGCTGCACTACAACTGCAAGTGGGAAGAGGTTTTAATGAATCAAGCTCTTCCCATAGTTTGGCCAACCGACCAAAGTAACCCATCACCGACTGACCGTCTTGTCTACAAGACGCAAGCTGTTCCTTAATATGATGTACACAAACTTTTTTTTCCTACCGAGAAGCGTTTCTTCAATGTTTCCCACAACTTGTGAGAGTCCGAGATAAAAGTGACAGTCGATCGAATACGAGCTTCAGTGGACGAACGTATCCAACCAACAATCATAGAATTGACTGACAACCATAGTTCAAAGTTTGGGTCATCTATCGTTGGTTTAGGAATGGAACCATCGATAAAACCTAACTTTATTTTAGTGCTCAACGCGTTAAGGAGCTTTGTGGACCATTTGTTTTAATTGTCCCCTCAAAACACCACGGACGTTATAAGCGTTCCTGGATTATCGGATGCGAACAACAAGTATGGAGACGTAGTACTAGCGGCACCACGCTCGACTTGGCTTGTCGAGCTCTTAGCTGCAGAAGACTCGTCCCCTTCAACCATGACTAAGACATTTGATCTTAACTAAGGATAAAAACGCTATGTTTCTTCGAAAAGTTGAGAAGAGAAATTTTTATGTCACAGATTTCTTAATGCTCTGATACCATGTAAACTTGTGATGAAATATAAACTCAAATCTTCTATTAATCTCAATGACATACATATATATATATATATAGTCACAACCGACTAAACCCTTAAGTAAATAGGAAGTTTAACATAACAAAATAAGGGATAATGATAACTAGAAAGGTAATTCTTATCTATAGGATTCCCTTTCCTAATATGCTTCAATTGGAATACGTGAGAAATTACTCATTTAGTTTAATCATATAATAAAGTCATATTAAGTGTTCATTGTTATATCAACTGGTTTGTTTGATAATATGAATACTGTTACGAACCATTTGTGGATTGCCATAACCCTTATAGGCGATGGGTTGATGGTCGATGGGCCCATGGTCGACCCGACCAATACTAGCCGAAGTATAAACCAAGTCCATATAGGTTTACTAATCCTAGCCCAAATAGGATTAGGGTTAGCGTTGGCCGACATTAGTAAACCCATTGCATGTTGGTTTTGGAGATTTTCCTTTTTCTATGTTTTGGGATGTTTCCATTTATGTGTTGGTTGTAATCCTTATATAAAGGAACTCCCTTTAACTTATGAATATACAACTCATTCACGATTTCATCTCTCTCTTTTCTCTTAGTTTACAACACGTTATCAGCACGATTGATTCTATAAACCCTAAGCTAAGAAAGCCATCGATAAACCCTAAGTCTCCTTCATCCCTTTCTCGATCATAAACCCTAGGCGGGTACAAGTTTCCTTTTTACTCAAATCCGACAAAGAAGAAAAGGAAAACTAGTTCATCCACGAAGAACAAGCTCATCAATCCATCCGTGCAAGACCGAGGCTCGATCTAATCCGTGTACTAAGTCCAGTCCGTGCAATCCGAGGTTCATCCGATCAATCCCCTCCCTTTGGTGGTCCGATTCAATCCGATATACACAAGGTAAAAACTCGATGAACCCTAGTTTCAAAAACCCCAAATCGAATGAACTTTGATTAAAGTACTAAGACCTAAAACCCGGTTTGGAACTTAGAAAGAATTTGTTATGTTGATGGGTAGATAGATTGCTTGAATCGTGGTTTGATTGTTTAACCCTAATCGAATATGATTAATGCGCAAATCAAACCCTAAAAGACTTTGCTTGATTAAATTGATTGATTTATGATTAGAGGTTGTTTGATCATTGATTTGGTCGATTTATATTGCTATCTAGGTTGATTTAAACCTAAACCTAATCAATTAGGTCATAAACTCTAAATCCCCAAATCGATTAGGTCATAAACCCTAAAACCCTAAATCAATTGAAAACCTAGAAAGTTCATACTTGATATTGCTTTGATTCAATTGTATTAGGGTGATAGATTGATTGGTTATTCATGCATTAGGTTGATAGATTATGTTTTGGCCGAGTTAAAATTGTTTCTAGACCAAAACCCAAATCGATACCTAAACCCTAAAAGAATATTCTAGATTCTTGTTTTGATTCTTTTATGCTTAAGTTTCTTAGACCAATTGTTAGGTTGCTAGATTGATTGTTTTTCAATTCATGTCCAAACCTAGAAGATTGCTAGGTTGATTAGGGACTTGTCCCTAATGCTAAACCCTAACCATAGAACCGCATAGGCCAAACCCTAAAATCATAAACCCTAAACCTAAATTGATCTTGTTTGTGAGTTATGTTGATAGATTGTTTGTTTAAATATAGTTTGGCCGATTTAAACTTAGTTTGGCCAGGTCTAAACCAAACCTAGGCCGCATGACCCAATCCGACCATATAACCTTAGGACTCGACCATATCATGATGCATTACTTTATTGTTTTTGATAAGTTGTGAACACTTGAAAACATATAGATCACAACCTTGTTAGGATTGTTGCATCATCCATGGCCGTGTGGCCTTACTTGTAACACCATGGTCGAATCGATTGAATGCATGGTCGATATACATGTTTGATATATGATCGAATTGATTGAAATCTAAATTGATTGATATGTGATTTCAGATGTCGAAACTCAACAATCTAGACTATGCAGCCATGAATCTCTCTGGAGATAATTACCTACAATGGGCACTGGATACTAAGATCATCATAAAGTCTAAAGGACTTGGAGAATGCATTGTTGAGAACAATGAATCCAATGAAAAGGATCGGTACAAGGCAATACTTATTATTCGCCATCACCTTGCTGAGAGTCTCAAAGATCAGTACTTAACCATTGAGAATCCTCTGGTTCTCTGGAATGAGTTAAGGATGAGATATGATCACCGAAGAACGGTGTTATTCCCTAAGGCATTATTTGATTGGATGAATTTTAGGATCCAAGACTGTAAGTCTGTGGATGAGTATAACTCAGCCTTGTTCAAAATTATTTCTCTTTTGAAACTATGTGGCGAGTTCATTACAGACAATGACATGTTGTAAAAGACCTTCTCAACCTTCCATACTAGAAATGTGTTGTTACAACAGCAGTATATAGAGAAGGGTTTCAAGACCTAGGCTGAGCTGATCTCATGCCTACTTTTGGCCGAGACTAATAATGAATTATTGATGAGAAACAGTGAAATGAGACCTCATGTATCAACCCCATTACTAGAAGCCAACAAGGCCACAAATGAAAAGAAAGAAACTAAGGAAAGTAACCATGTCAAGAACAGATCACACAGTCACAATTGTGGTGGTTGGAATGGTCGTGGTCGAAGGCACAGTAACTCATACGATCGAGATAGTTACTCAAACCGTGGTCGAGGGAACCACAATAACCGTGGTCGTGGTCCCAGTTTCGGCCATGGTCGAGGCAGAGGTGGTCGTGGTACACCATTTAAACCACCACACTCGACCAAGTCTGTTTGCCATAGATGTGGTATGGGAAATCATTGGGCAAAGAATTGTAGGACTCCCAGGCACCTTGTTGACCTATACCAATAGAGTATCAAATGGAAGAATCTTGAAGCCCATTTGGTCCAAGATGATAATGGTGATTTCGATCATGATCAAGATGATCTCATGGATATGAAACTTCTGATTGCCTTAAAGAGTCTAGTTGATTTCGGCATCAAGCCTTGTTTTGTTCAAGTTTTGTTTTATGTTTTCTTTGATATACTACTTGATTCTTTTGCTTTTAAATTTATAATAAGATGAATGGTTTTTCATTTGATAGAATGAAAGATGATACGAGCATACTGATTGTGGACAGTGGGTCAAGCCATACCATTCTAAAAGACAAAAGATATTTCATAGACTTGACCTTACAAAATGTCAATATAAGTACCATTGCGGGTATAGCCAGCCTTATTGAGGGCCACGGCCAGGCTAGTGTTTTGTTGCCTAATGGCACACACTTAGAGATAGAGAATGCTCTAAACTCACCCAGCTCTAAAAGGATTTTGTTAAGTTTCAAAGATATAAGGCTAAATGGTTATCATATTGAAACAAATGGAGAAGGGAACAAAGAGTTCCTTTAGATTGTCGACCACGGCCAAGGCCATAAGAAAGTGGTCGAGACTATACTTGCATTCTCTACTGGTTTATACAATGCTAAAACCAGTATGATAGAGGCTAATGCCACAGTGAACAAAAGGTTCACTAATGATTTCACTTTATGGCATGACAGGCTTGGTCATCCTTGTTCAAACATGATGCGAAAACTCATAATGAATACTCAAGGGCAGATCTTGAAAGATAGAAGAGTTATCCCAAAGAATCTCACATGTGTAGCATGTACACAAGGGAAACCCATTGTTAGGCCATCACCAGTCAAAGTGACTAAGGAAACTATAACTTTCTGGAAAGAATCCAAGGAGATATATGTGGACCAATACACCCACCTTGTGGGACATTTCAATATTTCATGGTCCTTATAGATGCATCGACCAGATTGTCGCATGTATGCCTATTTCCCACAAGCAATTTGGCATTTGCAAGATTGCTTGCACATATCATAAGATTAAAGGCTCATTTTCCAGACTTTCCTTTAAAGACTATACGTCTAGATAATGCTGGTGATTTCACTTCCCAAGCTTTTAATGAATATTGTATGTCCATGAGGGTAAACGTGGAACATAATGTGGCACATGTCCATACACAAAATGGATTGGCCGAATACTTCATTACAAGAATCCAATTGATTGCTCGACCATTACTCATGAAGTCGAAACTCCCAGTATCTGCTTGGGGACATGCAGTTTTACATGCAGCCGAGTTAATTCGCATCATGCCATCTAGTGAGCATAGATATTCACCATCCCAGTTGATTACGGGTCATGAGCCAGACGTGTCCCATCTCAAAACATTTGGATGTGCAGTATATGTACCAATTACTCCACCACAGAGAACTAAGAGGGGACCTCAAAGGAGGTTCAGAATATATGTTGGATATGATTCTCCCACTATAATCAAATACCTTGAGCCAACTACGGGTGATCTATTTAAGTCCAGGTTCGCAGACTCACACTTTGATGAGTCAAACTATCCAACATTAGGGGGAGATAATAAACTGGTAAAGGAAATATAATATAATCGTCCATCAGTGTCTTGGCAAGATCTTCGGACTAAAGAATGTGATTTAAAAGTCCTAAAGATAATACATATGCAAAAGCTACCTAATCAGTTGCCAAAATCATTTACTGACCCAAAGAGAGTGACAAAGTCACACATACCAGTTTGTAATGCACTAGTTAGAATTGATGTCCAAGAGAGACAAAGTCAAGTTGCTACAGAGTCTAATACACGTCTCAAACGTGGTAGACCAATTGTTTCCAAAGATAAGGTTCCACGAAAGGTTAAGAAAGGTGCATGAAAGAAAGTCGAGGTAATCGACATGGTCGACCCAACCATAGTCGAACCGACTGTGGTCGAACCGACTGTGGTCGAACCGACTGTGGTCGAACCGACTGTGGTCGAACCGACTGTGGTCGAACCGACTGTGGTCGAACCGACTGTGGTCGAACCGACTGTGGTCGAACCGACTGTGGTCGAACCAACCATAGTCGGACAGCCCATGGTCGAACCGACCATGGCCGAACCTATACCAGACCAGGTCAATCCGAATGGACCTAACAAGGATGCTTGGGACGCCAACCTTTCAGGTACTGAGGATATTGATAACAATGAGATTTCAATAAATTATCTTATGTCTGGAATGAAATGGAACAGAAAAGATGTCGACATAGATGATATATTTGCATACAAAGTAGCACTTGAAGTTATGGATTTGAATGAGGATCAAGAACCCACATCTATATTAGAGTACACTCGTAGATCAGATTGGGTTAAGTGGAAAGAAGCCATAAACGTGGAGTTAAACTCTTTAAAGAAGAGAAATGTGTTTGGTCCGATTATCAGGACACCATATGATGTTAAACCGTTGGATATAAGTGGGTCTTTGTGAGGAAAATAAATGAACATGGAGAAGTTGTGAGATATAAGGCAAGGCTCGTTGCACAAGGATTCTCACAGAGACCAAGAATAGATTATGAAGAAACATATTCCCCTGTGGTGGATGCTACAACATTCTGATTCCTTATAAGTTTGGCTATAAGAGAGAAATTGGATTTACACATGATGGATGTAGTTACAGCATACTTATATGGTCCACTGGATAATGAGATATACATGAGAATTCCAGATAGTATTGAGCTCAAAGATAAGAATAGTTCTCGAGAACAACATTGCATCAAACTAAACAAATCACTTTATGGACTGAAGCAAAGTGGCTGAATGTGGTATAATAGAGTGAGTGAATACTTAGTAAAAGAAAGAAACAAGAATGATCCGATCAGTCCATGCATATTCATAAAGAAGTTTGAAAACAAAGGATTTGTGATCATAGCAGTGTATGTTGATGATTTGAATATCATAGGAACATCTGGAGAGATTTCCCAAACAGTTGAATATCTCAAGAAAGAATTCGAAGTGAAAGACCTAGGTAAAACAAAGTTTTGTTTGGGATTACAGCTTGAGTACATAAACAATGGAATCCTTGTGCATCAAATGGCATATACTGAAAGGTACTCAAGAGATTCAATATGGACCAAAGTCATCCATTATCATCACCTATGGTGGTTCGGTCACTTAGTCCATAAACCAATCCATATGGTCCAAAGAAGGATGATGAAGAAATACTTGGTCCATAAGTGTCATATCTTAGTTCTATTGGAGCCTTGATGTATCTGGCTAGCCACACTCCCCCAGATACATGCTTTGCAGTTAATTTGTTGTCGAGATTCAGTTCATACTAACATGCACTGGAATGGAATTAAACATTTACTTCGTTACTTACAAGGAACGAAAGATCTTGGATTGTTTTATACTAACCAATCACAAGAAGGTTTAGTTGGTTTTGATGATGCAGGTTACTTATCACATCCACATCAGGCTAGATCTCATACATGTTATGTGTTTACCATTGGTGGGACGGCTATATCTTGGAGATCCATGAAGCAGACTATTGCAGCTACATCATCCAACCATGCCGAGATTTTGGCTATACATGAAGCAAGCAGGGAATGTGTTTGGTTGAGATCAATGACTCAACACATCCGATCAGATTGTGGGATGGTCGATGGAAAGGAGGAACCGACCATAATGTATGAAGACAATGCAGCATGCATAGCTCAGCTCAAAGATGGATACATTAAAGGAGATAGGACGAAGCACATACTACCAAGTTCTTCTTTACCCACGATTTACAGAAAGCAAGCGAGGTCGAAGTGGTTCAGGTCCGATCCAGTGATAATTCAACCGACCTGTTCACCAAGTCTTTACCAACCTCGACCTTGAAGAAGCTATTGCATCAGATTGGAATGAGAAGATTGAAAGATCTTCAGTGAGTTTCGAAATAGGGGGAGTAATACATGTTGTACTCTTTTTCCTTAGCCATGGTTTTGTCCCAATTGAGTTTTCCAGGTTAAGGTTTTAATGAGGCAACACTTAGGGTGTATTACACGGTTATGACATCCAAGGGGAAGTGTTATGAACCATTTGTGGATTGCCATAACCCATATAGGCGATGGGTCGATGGGTTCGTGGTCGGTCCAACCAATACTAACCCAAGTATAAACCAAGTCCATATAGGTTTACTAATCCTAGCCCAAATAGGATTAGGGTTAGGGTTGGTCGACATTACTAAACTCATTGCATGTTGGTTTTGAAGATTTTTCTTTTTCTATGTTTTGGAATATTTCCATTTATGTGTTGGTTGTAATCCTTATATAAAGGAACCCTCTTTAACTTATGAATATACAACTCATTCACGATTTCATCTCTCTGTTTTCTCTTAGTTTACGACAAATACACCGATATTATTTTGGGAGTCATTTTTTTGGCTTCAGTCGTTAATTATTGGTATTTATTAGTCTGTAGCTAAGATTCACATGTTTGCTTTACTGTGAGTAATTTATCAATATGTGTAGTCATAATATATGATATATTTATCATGACTAATGGTTGTCCATATGTTAAAGACGACTTTGTTTAATTTAATTTGACACACTGTAATATGTATCGCTTTGTGTTAATTGGTTTGGTATGGTTAAATTTCTCAAACCGAAAACACTTTGATAATATAATTCATCATCATCGCTTGTCTATTCGTAAGTATATGAATAATAGTTATTCTCAATAAGCACATAGTTTATTGTTTATTGATGTATCATTTTAGTGGTGATTGTGTGCAACATTGATTTGATGAATTATCTTTTGCTTAATATACTTTAATATGCTTCATGGTTTAATGGTATTACAGAAACACACTTTACGAATCATGGTTTATTTTTCACACTTCCGAGAAATATATACACTTAGAAATTATTTGTAATCAGTTAGTCTTTGGTCTAATATAAAAGAATTTGGATTATATGTTGATATTTGTTAATCTAATGGTCATATTTATATGAACAAATTTTAAGTATTTCAGGATTGTGTATTCTTTAAGAAAAATACGATGTGAGATGTCGAGAAACATGAAGAGTTGGAACTGTTGTCGCTAATGTACTTCTTTTTCTAAGATAAGTATTTTCTATGCTTTATTTACAAAGTTAATTAAAACTTGATTAGATCAAATAAATTGCATAAAAGTTAGTATGAGAATCATATTTCAATACCATTTTATATATGATGGTTTGAAGTTTAAGGCTTGACTTTAAAAGATCCATAAGTTTTGGAAAACAATTTTAAAAAAGATATGATTATATAAATGTGATTATCTAAAGCTCATATGTATTTTGTATCTAAAGATTACAAGATCTGAAATCTGTAAGTAAATCTCAACTATGTTGGATGTGTTTTCCAGTAGACTGAAAAAGGACTTTATACCTATTTTGTCTCATTGAGACTGAGAAAAACAATGAGCTATTGATGATAGATCATAAATCACATCATTTGGTTATGATTATTCCTTAAAGAGAATGTGATATATTATAATGAAAATAAAATGGCTGCAGGCGTGAATGTGAATATGAATAAAGTCAAGGTCAAGATAGACGAGTTTTTGTTTAGAATTCATATTCTCACTTAAAGTTGAGAAAGTAAAGATGAAAAACTTATTGTAAGTATAATACAAGCTAGTATAAAGCTTATTTTTAAAAAGAGAATATATATGAACGATATAGAAAAGTACATAATATTATTGCACATAAGAATACAATTTAAAATCCTTCTTGAATTATATTCTTATAAGTCTCAAAAGTTAGAAGGATCTAAAAAAATACATGACCCATGTAGAGTATGTTGGTGATTCAAAAATGAGATTCATTCGAGATTGATAAACTTGTTGTATCAGCTCAAAGGGAAGAATTAAAGAATCTCACATTTTATATTAAGTGAAACATCTAGAAGATTATATTAACACTAAACTGTGATTGATAAATCCTTCTTGAAGTAAATCCATAGAGATTTGAGATAAATTATGCAGAGACAGTAAGCAAAATAAATGTTTAATTTATTTCAAATCAGAAATATTTTACTGGACAGTAAAAGTATTGTTGACAGAGTGTCTACATCCACTTATAGATTATACTACACATATTAGTTAAACGGATATAAATATATAGTAAACCAGAAGCTTACAAAATATTTGGCATGAAGCAGTTAGACCATTTTGATTCAATAATGATGAAAAATACTATTTACAGATTTATGTGAATATTTATTGAAGAGCCAAAAGATTCTTCTTAATGATTTGTCATATGTTGTTTACAGTTTCCACCAACCAAAGAAAATTATTGACATGAATAAAAGAGATGTTTGTGGACTGATCATCCACTATGTATATTAATAATATTGGTGAACTCACATCTTAAATCTTTGACGATTATAGCAAATTCACTGAGATAAGTGTTAAACATTTTGAGCAACATTAACTGGCATCAGCCAACAATTAATCACTAGTTCCCCCGTCATTGGTATTGGGTTAGAAACCAACCATGTTACATCTAAGAATTTTGAATGTTCAGTATACATTATAGTTGCTCGACCACAGAGCTTTATGATGGGATTTCAAATAAGATTGAAAATATATGTTGGATATTAATCTTCTTCCTTACTGATTAAACATCAACACAGATTATCTTTTGCTTTTTTGTCTGCAAATCAAAACCTTAAATCAAAACTCAGAACTAAAATTAGCACACTGAAGATGAAAAGTTTTTAAATTAAGCTCAGACTCTGAATAATGAGGACTTACAAAGGAGATCACTTGACATACTCCAGTTAGTTTATACATAGATGCCATGAATATAAAACACCTAACTTTCACCAATTCATAAAAGGTAAACGACCTATTTCCACACCAGAAGTATCGTATAGTAACAATTCCACACAATCTTTCATGCTCGTCCTAATTGCACACATTTTAAGTATATGAACTTAATTGCACAGATTTAAAGTATATGAACCTATTTACCCCCATTTTCAAAGATCGAAACCCAAAACCACATAGGCGAAAATTTTACTTGGTTTAGAATCTAAACCAATATCAAACTAAGTAAACCTATATGAAACCAGTTGGTATCAAATTAAAACTAAAATCAGACCCGACCTTATATCCAAATAAAACATGACCCAACATCCTACTAAACAGTTAGGTCAAGTATTATTTGAATATCAGGTTGGGTTGGGTCTTAATTTCAGTTCGATACCAACTAGTTTGATCGGGTTAATTGGTTTGACATCGGTTTAGATTTTAAACCAGTAAAACCAAGCTAAGCCTTCGTATGTGTGGTTTCGGGTTTCGATCTTTGAAACTAAGGGTAAATAGGTTCATATACTTGGAATATGTGCAATTAGGACAAGCACAAAAGATCGTGTGGAACTGAAACTATACGATACTTATGGTGTGGAAATAAGTCGTTTACTCATTCATAAAGCTCAAAGTTTCCCTATTTACTTAAGGATAGAGGAAAATCAAATTTGGGTTTCGAAGATGGTTATGAACAGTAACATCAATCTGTGGCGAGACATAGACATTAGTTCTTGGATCCAGAAGAAACATACATAATCTAATTTTCCAAGAAAATATAATAAAAGGTGAAAATTTTATTTTCTCTTCTCGGAAAAATATGAGTCATCACATTTATTGCCCCTACTTGTGGTAGAGTCAATCTTCTATGGTCCTCTCAAATCTTCTATGCTCTCATAACTTTAATGAAGCATGAATATCCGATTTTGCCTTTTTGTAGTTTTAAAAATAAAATTTCAAAATTTCATTTTTTTTAAATTTTTCGAAATTTTCATAATTTCAAATTTTCCAAAATTTCCAATTTTTTAAATTTCAAAATTTTGAATTTCAGATACTATATTATACTGATATATGTTTACTTAGTTGTACTGAGTTTTACTAAGTTGTATTACTAAATTAATTATATTGAGTATTACTAATTATACTGTGCTATACTTTATAAATTATGTAATATTGTGCACTACTGAGTACTACTGAGTTAGTTTATTGAGTTCGACTAAGTTATACTGGTTATATTAAAATACTGCCGAATTAGTTATACCGAATTCTATTGGTTATAATGCGTAATACTAAGCACTACTGAATTAGTAATACTGAATTATACAAAATCCCGATCTAAAGTTGGAATAAATAAAAAACACGAAAAATTGCTTGTAAAGGGAAAACAAAAAGAATCATAAATCATAGAAAACTCATATATTAAAAATGTCAACGGTCATGTAAAAAATTGATGTGTTACCTAAAGAGATGGCGATGACTTGTGCACATTGTTTTGCAATCATGTTTTCAAAAGAAATTTTTACAAATATGTAATTATGAGTCACATTGGCAATTGTTGTAATTTCTTTAGTAATTAAAAGTGTTTTAATTAAGATTATTAAGGAGAACTATTCACGTATACAAAATGGCAAAGTTATTATAATTTATAAAACTAAGGTTAATTATTAAAAAATGCTTCTTGATTAATAAGTAAGGGATACTTCTTTTTTATCATTGTGCATATCGTAAGATATTAGAGCATATCCGATGTAAAACTTCATTTTTCCTTCAAAATGGAGTAAAATAGATTTTGGAGTAAAAATACTCTAACCCTACTTCATTTCCCACTCCATAATGGGGTGATGAACAAACAAAAAATATATTACTCTATTTATGGAGTAATCTTTATTATGAAGTAGAAAATGGAATAAAGTTAGAGTGTTTTTTACACCATACTTCATTTTACTCCATTTTAGAGTAAAAAATAAAGTTGGTTTGAAGATACCTTAGATCATCTAGTACATATATATACTTCTGGTCCTTCAACCTTAATCAATACAAAAAAACTCTTCACAAGTAGCATATAGAAATACTGAAATTCCGCTCTAGGTTATTAAAATGGTTTTACTAATCGGAGTCTTATATTCAGTTTGTGAATCAGATAATCATTAAAATGTCAAGCCTTCGAGATACTATTGTTACTTAAGACAAAGCATTGGTCAAAGGCCACAAGGCTTCCTCATCACTGAAATGAAAAGTCAGAATTAGCTTCCAAAGACACATCACATGTCAAGAATCAAGATTCCCATTTTATAGCCAACCAAAGATGACTGAGTCCTAAACGAATAATTAGAAAAGTAACACAAAAGTAAAATATGACGTGTGCATAGACGTGAGATTCGCCGCCAAGAATTCCTTTAATTTATCTCATCTTTTCACTTTTCAGTACGGCCGCGTATGTGTCTGTATATATATAGACATCTCGAATGTCCTAAACTCGAAGGACAAATCAAGACAAAGAAACACAAGTTCAATATCCTGACAAGAAACCCTCTCTTCTGTCTGATCGGATCTTAAGTTTATATATTTTCATTCTGTTTTGTTTCGATTTTCTGCAACCAAATATGACTAGCAAAGTCTCTGAGGGGATTCATGTATGTTTCTTCCCCTTCATGGCTCACGGCCACATGATTCCAATTCTTGACATGGCCAAGCTTTTCTCGAGCAGAGGAGCCAAATCAACCATCATCACAACCCCCAGCAACTCTAAGATCTTGGAGAAACCCATTGAAGCATTCAAAAACCAGAACCCTAGTCTCGAAATCGGAATCAAGATCTTCGGTTTCCCTAGCGTAGAACTTGGATTGCCTGAAGGGTGCGAGAACCTTGACTTCATCAACTCATACCAAAAGCCTGACGCAGGTGATTTGTTCTTAAAGTTTCTTTTCTCTACCAAGTATATGAAACAGCAATTGGAGAGCTTCATTGAGACAACCAAACCGAGCTGTCTTGTGGCCGATATGTTCTTCCCTTGGGCGACGGAGTCCGCAGAGAAGTTTGGTGTCCCAAGACTTGTGTTCCACGGTACATCTTTCTTTTCCTTGTGTTGTTCTTATAACATGAGGACTCATAAGCCACATAAGAAAGTCGCTACGAGTTCTACTCCTTTTGTAATCCCTGGTCTCCCGGGGGACATAGTTATCACAGCAGAGCAAGCCAATGTTGCTGACGAGGAAACTCCAATGGGAAAGTTTATGAAAGAAGTCAGAGAATCAGAGTCCCTTAGCTTTGGTGTTTTGGTGAATAGCTTCTACGAGCTGGAATCGACTTATGCTGATTTTTACCGTAGCTTTGTGGCGAAAAGAGCTTGGCATATCGGTCCACTTTCGCTATGCAACAGAGAGATAGCGGAGAAAGCTGGAAGAGGGAAAGAAGCGAGCATTGATGAGCAAGAATGCCTCAAATGGCTCGAGTCTAAGACACCTGGCTCAGTAGTTTACATGTCCTTTGGCAGCGGAACTAACTTCACTAACGAGCAGCTGTTAGAGATCGCTGCTGGTCTTGAAGGCTCTGGACAAAACTTCATCTGGGTGGTTAGGAAAAGTGAAAACCAAGGTAATGAGTTTCTCTTCGGACCTTATCCATCACCAAGGTTTTTCACTCAAACCTAACATTTGTTTATATTCCCTTATAATTATGAAATGTTGGGACAGGTGAAAATGAGAAGTGGTTGCCTGAAGGGTTTGAGGAAAGAACGAAAGGGAAAGGACTGATCATACGCGGGTGGGCTCCGCAGGTTCTGATACTTGACCACAAAGCGGTTGGAGGATTTGTGACGCATTGCGGATGGAACTCGGCTATAGAAGGCATTGCTGCTGGGTTGCCTATGGTAACTTGGCCGATGGGGGCAGAGCAGTTCTACAACGAGAAGCTATTGACAAAAGTGCTAAAAACAGGAGTGAACGTAGGAGCTACGGAGTTGGTGAAAAAAGGAAAGTTGATTAGTAGAGAGGAAGTAGAGAAGGCAGTGAGAGAAGTGTTAGTTGGGGAAGAGGCAGAGGAAAGGCGAGAATGGGCTAAGAAGCTAGGCGAGATTGCTAAAGCTGCTGTTGAGGAAGGAGGATCTTCTTATAAGGATTTGAACAAGTTCATGGAAGAAATGAGTGGTAGGAAGTAGAAGAAACACTGGACATGTGTTCACGTTGTGAGGTGGCGGTTCTTGACTTAGCTAGCTTTATATCTACCGTTTTAGTTTGTTGTGAGATGAGTCTATAATGCACCTTACATAATAAAGTAATAATAAGCCAGTCGTGTAGATTGGAAGGAATGCATTTGGTATATCAATGATAGAGTTCGTTTTTGTCACATCGACTCGATCCCCTGGGCTGTCATGGTTTAGTCCTTGTGGGGAAAATTCTATTGTTTTCCATCTCCTCTTCAATAAAAGGAGTAGAGTGTTGTAGTATTTTTCTATAGAGACAAAATGTAGCGAAGCTATGTCCAATTGAAGTCGACAGTGGAGGACCACCTGCTAGCCACCGGAGCTGTGAAGACCACTGTGCCGTACGGCTTTTATCAGCCAAGCAGTAGCATATGTCCATTACAACATCCTACCGCTCAAACTCCTTGCTAAGGCCAGGGACTGGCGACAAAAACATGGAAATCAAGTACCCATTACAGTACAACTGACTATCATTTTTTCCGATCAGACTGCGCCACTCGAATCAGAGTACTAAAAGGCTACGTGTGTTCAAGGAGCCGCGTCAGGAAACAAATCTCGTCATCCATTGAAATGAGAGAATAAGATCACGAATCTTCCAGAGTATCTGATATCCTCGTGCCTCAAGTCTAGAAACACTTATAAGACAGTAATATTATTAAAATTACCGTAGAGTAACTTTCTCTCTCAAATAATAGGTTCAATTATAGTACCAAAGAATTAAATCTACATAGATTATGGAAACACAATAGACTAGAGATATTAAGATTAAGCTAGCCTGTAAATTATAAAGCACTAACTAGCATTTCACAAATAAGCAGTTGGTTTGTAACGATAAAGTAGCTAGACCGAAAGTTTCATGCGAAAGAATTATGATGTCTAGATGCTAAGGGTGTATGATAAACTATCCTAGAACTCGAATGCAAAAGTAAGATATCCAGCTCTCGCGATGAGTCTAATCAGATGACTAAGAACAAGGAGTGAGCGTCGATCGATACTATGGAATGAGTTCGATTGATGCTTCTTTAGGAAAACATTAACGTCATAGTCGATATGTTCACTACGTTATTCTAGACCAGCTCTCGCATGTATCTAACAACCTGGCTAATATCAGGTAATGAACCTACTGTCGTAGTTATCCGTATCCTAGGTTAAGGGTTAAAGTTAGCTACTCTAAAACACAAGCAGTAAGTACAATTCTGATGAAAGATCCTAAAAGATCACCCTAACAGTTCTATATCTCAACAATTCATATAAACCCTAATAAAACCCTAAATCTACTAAGAGACACTACTCAGTCATGATTAAACAAAATATAACAATAAGCTGAATAGAATGCATAGATAGATAGAGAAAGAAAAACTAAAGTTCTAATACAAATCTCCGAAGGAGTACTATCTCCAAACAAATAACTAAAAAGCTTTCTAATAGTGGTGGTGAATTGTAGGTCGTTGTGGTGGGTGTTTTTTGCCCAGACAATGGCAAACACACATAAATACCTGGCATAAATCGGCCATGGGCAATCTTGTAAATATGTAGATTTTTTTGGCTTGAGTCGCTCTTGACTCTAAGTTGGCCCGTCTACGCGTGCGGGTATCGATTGACACCAAAGGATCAGTGTTGATCGATACTTCTTCTTGATTTCAACTTTGACTTTTTATTTCTTCAACAACTACGAGTTTCCTCACCATTAAGCTTTAGAAATACTCCATAATCTCCACATTGCTCCAAAATATACCTAGACTTGTAAACACTCTAAAATAGACTCCAAACACCTATAATAGACTCTAAAAGCACATATCATATGGGTGAAAACTGGTAAAATCCATAATGTATCAACTCTCCCACACATATCATTTTGCTTGTCCTCAAGCAAAAAATGTAACAGTCCCGGAAGTGGTTTGAAATCGCAGGGACACACAATTTTTAGATTTACTATTATCACCTCTGCAATGGTGCATGCATATCAAATCAATGCCAACTTTAGAGGTACCTTATGTACTCTGCCTTAGATTAGCAACCAAAACCATCTTCCCAACAACTTAGTTAATATTGTCTGACAAACCCCTCTAATAAACTCATTTCTTACAATAAAAAGGTGCAGGCTTCACCTTGGGAGTATCGATAAAATGACACATGAACTCTTACTCAAGCAAGTTTTTAAACACATAAATAGTCTTCACTAATCTCTTTCTTCCCTTGTTCTCTCTTCTATGAATATATTTATTTATTTTGTTATTCCAATGAACAGTGACGCTGCTGCAGACCGTCTTGTTCATCTTTCTTTTTCTTTTGACAAAGTGTGGGGAATAATGGGGTCATAGGAAATTTTCCTACCCCTTGTTTTCAATAATGTGTGATCAGTTATTTCTGAATTAGAATAATGGGGTCACATGAAATTTTCCTACCCCTCTGCATCTTTCAGGAAATCATCTCACAATCTTTTCTTTCCTAGATGCTGGAGAGAGAGAGAGAGAGAGAGAGAGAGAGAGAGAGAGAAAAGAGAGAGAGAGAAGAAGGGAACCAGAACACACAGAGTTTTACCTCCAGACTTGCAGGAGGAATCCAATCTAGTGTATATCAAGCCCCAATTCAAGAAAATTAAGTAGATTAGGTTGGAGGTCAACTTCGTTTCCTTCAAACATTCTCAGCAAGTGTAGATATTACTGGAAGGTGATCCACTTTGGTATTTATTTCTAATACTCTCCAATACGTAAATCTAAGAACGGTGCTAGAGAGTGGTTAGATAATAAGTAAAATTGAAAAAGATCATTATCCACTTCTTGACTCTATAAAATTTAATAAATACACATAAAACCAAAACTCAAAATAAACAAAATATTAATGATACCTCCCGCAGACTTAAACAACATTGTCCCCAGTGTTATATAGTAAAAGATTGGTGGGAAGATAAATCATAAGTACTAACTTAAATAAGGAAGAATTGGTATACCTGCTCGCTGGTATGAGTGCCGATCGATACTCGTGATGCTTTGTCGATCGACAATGATCAGGTGTCGGTCGACAATGATCAGGTGTCGGTCGATGCTCGGTACAGTCGTTATCCAGTTTTTTGACCTGAAATAAAGTAAATACGAAAATCAGTAAAAAATAAAATAAAAACTAATTTGGAACTTACTAAATAGGTTGTCTCCCATGAATTACTTGTTTATAGTATTAACTTGACGATTTGGAGGTTTTTGGCTAGTGTGGAGGTAATGGAACATTTGTTGGAAAACAAGTATCAACACTTTCTTTGCTCATCTCGAACCATGGCTTCTTCTCCTTTGGTTATGTACTCTTGCTGTCTCTAAATGATCTCATGTGTGTAATCCACTTTCAGCTGTAGATCTTCAATACACTTACTTAACCATTCCAAGCTGTTGTTGAGAGGGAACTAGATTGCATTAATCTTTATGTAGAACACATCAAACATCCTCTCCTGAGCTGTATATATGTCAGCTGTCATCTCCTCAACTTGATCTCTGCTATAAACCTCAGGTTCTGGCCGATAAGCAGTTGTAAGACAAATTCCAGACATCTCAAAAAATTCATCATACACTAGTAGACTTAAATAACAGCCTCTCCGAATATTTGCCATCCAAGTATTGCTTTCATGTCTTCTTTTGAAAAATTGATGATCCTTCAATCCTTAGCATGTGCATTGCTCTTTATATCTCTGTAAAATCCCTGCTCATCTGGTGCTACTACACTGACTTTTATTATAGGTGGAATTTCAGGTTCAATCAAGAAATTCCCTCGATAGTCTGGAGTCGCACGGGTATCGATCGATGCTGGTGATTTGGTGTCGATCGACGCCTCGCCATTATCTTTGTGTTAGTTGGGATCAAATTGGTCACGACGGAATCAATGTCTAAAAGTTCCGGAAAGAACATTTGAAAACCAAAAGCGTGAGGAAGCACGACTGGAACCTTGGGCAAATTCGAAAAGGACAATCGAGCATCAGAACGACCAAAGCAACCGTCCGACCCACCTGACGGCAAGTTGAACGGACAGACCCGACTCGCCCAATGGCGGGTTGGATGGCCTCCGTCCAACTCGCCTGATGGCGAGTTAGATCAACCACGCCCAACTCGACCATTAGGCGATTCGGGTCGATACCATCCATCATGGTCCCGGTCGATGATTCTTTCGAGCCTCGGTTACACAATCTCTCATTTCGTCTTTATTGGAGTTACCATTGGAACTTTGCAATAAAAACCAGAAAGACTTGTTTTCTTGTATGAGTTCAAATGGCTCGTATAAAACGGCAACGGTTGCCTAACACCAAAGTTTTCTTAACTATAAAAATAATGTGAATTATTTACAAAACCAACATTTTACCGAGGGTTTTTCCTCGGAAAGATTGTAAAAATGTTTAAGTCGGAAAACATCCCAAAGAGATAAAAGACACGTAAAGAGGTCAAAGACACGGCTAAGGAATTCGTTACAATTCCTGAAAATCACGGTCGTTATAATTCTCCCCCTCTAATAAGGAATTCGACCCCGAATTCAGCTCTTGGTCCAACTGTCCATTACCGTCCTGGAAAAACTCTGGATAATCCATCCTCATCTGAGTCTCAGCCTCCCAGGTCTCCTCTTGAAGCCCATCTCTCTCCCAACGAATTTTAACCAAACTAGTCATCATCCCCTGAACTGCTTTTATTTGCCGATCCATAATCTCAACTGGCTGAAAATGTGCAGACAAATTTTTACCGAGATCATGAGGTGACTGCTGCAAAAGAAGCTTTGGCTCTCTCACAACCTTCCTCAATACTGACACATGAAACACATCATGAAAGCCTGACAACTCTGCTGATAACTGCAATCTATAAGCCACTGCTCCAATCCGCTCCACAATGGGATACAGTCCCATATATCTCGGTTTAAGCTTCTTTAGCTTTCGAGTCTTAGATCCTCCCTGAAATGTCCTCATCTTTAGGTACACAAAGTCACCCACCTGAAACTCCAGATCTTTCTGGCGCTTATCTGCATCACTCTTCTAATGATCATGAGCTTCTTTAAGCCGAGTCTTGAGCATCTCTACCTGCTCCACCGTCTCGTGAACCATTTCTGGTTCTATAACACGTCGTTCCCCCACTTATGTCCAACAAAGTGGTGTACGACAAGCCCTACCATAAAGAGCCTCATACGGCGCCATCGCAATACTCGAATGGTAGTTGTTGTTGTAGGCGAATTCTGCTAGAGGTAAATACTTTCCCCAGCTCCTGTCCCAATCCAAAAGACAAGCCCTGAGCAAATCTTGCAAAGTCTGACTAGTCCTCTCTGACTGTCCATCTGTGTGCGGATGATATGTTGTAATCATATGGACCTTCATCCCAAGCGCCTTCTAGAAGGCTCCCCAAAAAGCAGATGTGAATTTTGTGTCCCGATCAGATACAATGCTAGCAGGAACTCCATGTAACCGCACAATCTCTCTGATGTAAATCTGCGCCAACTGATCATCTCCATTTGTTTTCTTGATTGCTAGAAAATGAGAAGACTTGGTGAGTCTATCCACAATCACCCAAATAACATTTCTTCCGCCATATGTTATCGGAAGTCCCGTCACAAAATCCATAGTCACCATGTCCCATTTCCACTTTGGCAAGGGCAGATTCTGCAATAACCCACTAGACACCTGATGCTCAACCTTAACCATCTGACACGTCTGATACTGCGATACAAATGTAGCAACATCTTTCTTCATACCATGCCAATGATAATAGCGCTTCATGTCGCTGTACATCTTAGTATTTCCCGGATGATAGAAAAACACGAGTGGTGTGCTTGTTGTAAAATCTCCTTCCTTAACGATTTATCGTTTGGCACAAAGATTCAGTTCAGGTACATGTACATCCCACTCAAATCTGTATGGTATCCAATATTCTCGATCTCCAACTGCTTAACCAAAGCCTCATCACTATCTTTAGCTTTTCGTATCCTCCACAATAAATCTGCATGTTCTAAGGCCTCAAGACCAGTTGTCTCCCTCTCATTAGTAACTACACATAGTCTAAGACTAGCAAGTGTCCCAGTCAGCTCCTGAACCTCCTTGGTTCCTGAAACATTGCTCCTTTGCCTTCTTAAGGCATCTGCCATCTGGTTGGCCTTACCCGGATGATAAGTGACATCTAACTTGTAATATGCTAACAACTCCATCCATCTACGCCGTCTCAAATTCAGGTATGCCTGCGTAAAAATATACTTTAGACTCTGGTGGTCAGTGAGAATTTGCACCTTCTCTCCATACAAATACGACCTCTAAATTTTCAGCGCAAATACAGCTGCTTCCAATTCAAAAGCATGAGTAGGATAATTACCCTCGTGAGATTTCAACTGACGTGATGTATATGCAATGACATGACCCCCTTGCATCAATGCACATCCCAGACCAGTACCTGAGACATCTGTTTAAACCGCATATGTTAACTGAGGCCGCGGAAGTACCATAACTAACGTCCTCATCAACTGACGCTTCATCTCAATGAAAGTATTAAAACAGCCTATGTCCAGTCAAACTTGATGTACTTGCCTATTAACCGTGTCATCGACTTTGTTATACTGGCAAAATCCTTAACGGACTTTCTATAAAACCATGAAAAACCCAGAATATTGTGGATCTCTATAGCATTAATAAGTGTTAGCAACTCTGAAATTGCAAGAATCTTTTTTGGATCTACAACAATTCCCGCTTCTGAAACCAATTGACCCATCAATTCAATCTACGTCTACCAGAAGCTACACTTACTCAGCTTAACAAACAACTGATGCTCCCTGAGCTTATCCAAAACAATCCAAAAATGCTCAGTATGCTCCTCTCTACTCCGAGAATAAATTTGGATATCATCGATGAAGACAATCTCACACTTAACCAAGTGCTCGCGAACACACATCATTCATGAGCTTCATAAACGCTGCAGGTGCATTCGTCAACCCAAATGGCATCACCACAAACTCATAATGTCCAAAACGTGTATGGAAAGCCGTCTTTCGCACATCCTCATCATCTATCGCAATCTGGTGGTATCCTGATGCTAAGTCAATCTTAGAAAACCATGAAGCCCCCTGCAACTGATCCAACAACTCATCGATACCCGGAAGTGGGTATTTATTCTTGATGGTTACCTTGTTCAAGCCTTTCTGGTCGATACAAAACCTGAAACTCTCATCCTTCTTCTTCACAAACAATACGGGTGCTCCCTATGGTGAAGTAAAAAGTTTGATAGAACCCTTATTTGATAATTTATCCAACTGCTTTTTCAACTCTCTCATCTCTGCTATCGCTAAACTATAAGAAATTCGTGAAATCGGATACCAACAAATCGGAAGGAATTTACAGAACATAAAGGTGGTATTTAGTTTTTATATTTTTAAATTACCAAATCCCAAAAGTATTTCAAAAATCGTCTAAAACCGAATAAAACGAGTCTCCACGAATCACCATCCCGGGTCGGAGCTGGGACATAACCCGCTCTGATACCAAATTATAAAACCTGTATTTTCCGAAATAATAAAATAAATAATAATCTTTGAAAACCTTCATTTATTAAATTCTCAAACGTCAACCTCAACACCATAAATCAAACAATAAAATAAATACTCGAAAATATCGATAATAGCATAAATCCATAAGTCTGAAAAAGAAAGGAAAAAACGCCCAAAAAGCACCAGCCCGAAATGATCACTCTTGATCGTCAGTCTCACTAGAAAGAGGGGTGAGTAACAGGGGAGTCAATCAGTGAGGTATGGAATGTTAGACACGCAAACCATTGACTAAGTAAATAGGACTCCCACTATGGAAGTTTAGCTCTAACATAAGCAATCACGACACCTAGCGCATCACACAAAAACACACAATGCGATGATAGCATATAGCTAGACCATGCATCCCACATTTCCTGATAGGGAAATACATACTCTGCGTCGATAGTACAGTCTGTCTCTGTACTCCTTCCCACCACATCTGCGTCGAATGCAAACGTCTCTGCACCACGCACCACACAATCTGCGTCGATAGTGCAGACGTCTCTGAACCTCCGCCTACCACATCTGTGTCGATAGCTCAGGCATCCCCAAACCCTCGCCCACCACATAGTCCCTACTTTATATATATATATATATATATATATATATATATATATATATATATATATATATATATTATCAATTAACATCATACAATCCAAACAACGTTGAATCTTCTAGACCCCTAGTTCCAGTTTACAATGAATGTACTAACTACCAATCATGACTTAATTCAAACAGACAGATCATGCTTCAAAATCTAAACTACGATAGAAAGAATTCTGCACCAATAACGAGATTTACGGAATAGACTCTCACCTTTGCAATGGCTGGAATGATCAATGGAAGATGGTCAACTGCAACACGAGAGAATCAACAGCTTAGGCTTAAAGTCTCAGGAAAGAAAGTTTCCAAAAATGGAAACTTTCCTAAAATATCAATTTCCCTAAATGACAACTTTCCTAAAATAGAAATTCCTCTAACTAGAACTTTCCAAGAATAAAAATAGGGAGGCGATAAACTTACCAGAAATCTCGTCCAAGAACTTGCCCAGAAACTCGCCCAGAAACTCGACCGAAAAAACTCGCCAGAAAATTACTTAATGAGTGGTCGTCGGATAATTCAACAACTTTTCATTCGAAAAGCACTTCTTTGACTTGATAAAAAAGGGAAGGTTTTGAATTTATTATATAGGGGAAGGAAAGGGAGGTAGGTTTTCTAAACTTCCACTGTGGGATAAGTTTTGTTTCTTAAAAAGCTATGGGTTTTAATAATTAAAACAAGTGGGCCCTCCCCCCTGAAAATCACGGTCGCTCCTATCTGCAGATCATTGGTGACAGCTTGTTATGTGAGGAGGTTGTTAAAGGGTGAGGTCTTGGGTTCGAGTAGCGTCAAGTGCACCAATAACCTATCTATGGGCCGAGGCCTATGGGTGAATTCGGGCAATTTGTATCACAAGGGAGGGGTTAGGTTTGATGCGCTGCAGTGCCAGCTGGGTCCCACGGGACGGGTTGTTACAATTTCCTTGGAAGATCCGCCGATTGCAAGAATACGACGAGGTAAGTTTATATATTATATATTCATGTCATTGTGATTCTAATATATATTTACTCTTTGTGTGTTTTTCAGCTTGATCACATACCCGTTTATCCTGAGTTGCTTAATTTCATTGTTGGGAAGAGAATTCTTTTTAATGTCTCACTCAAAGGGGACAAAAATAAATTTGGAAACTCAGCTTATATCGTGTGTTGTTATTTGCATGATCAAGACATTATTGATGAGTGGCTTGAAATTCCTCTCAGGTATATGCTCTGTATATTTCTTTATAGATAATATGTTAGCATAAAATAATTCTTATTATAGTATGATTCTTTCTAACTAAATTACATTGCTTATTCAGTCATTATTGCTTACAAGTGTTAAAGACTTTTGTAAATCTACTCTGATGGACATGTATACACCAAAGATAAAGAACGACAACTATAAAATTGATGTTGAAGATCAAATTTCATTTAAAACGGATTAAAATATAGAGAAATAGATGATTATTTCATTCTTTATGTTGTCGATATTAATGGTTTTGCTACTTTTATTTAGGCTTTCTTTGTTACAAAATTTGGTCTTTCTTACTTTTAAAATTGAATAATAATTATGTTTTGCTACCTTCATATATTATATTTTTTGAAGTTTTTTTTACTTTATAAAAACTTGTAAATAAAACTAATTATAGAACTAAAGCAATAAAAACAACAATAAATTTTACAGGGGATTCAACTGTTGAACTCAGTTGACCCCCAATGATGGTATGATACATAGAAAACAAGCTATGGAAGATATAATAATTTATAAAACATTATTTATCATACCAAAAATATAAGTATATATTTTACTATTATACCGTCAAGATTGAACCATTCATGTTTCGCAGATATTTTTCAATCAACAATTTTTGGTAAATCTTCAATTTCCATATTCTATTATTGTTTACAATTATAAAATATTAAATTTTACCATAAATCTTCAGAAAATCTTACAAGTACCCCCAAAGACCTATACTCAATATCACAATCGACGCTTTCTTTATTCACTGTTATGTTTTATGATTTTCAGAGAATTGATCCCTCGAACATGGATGATGGTGAAAAGTCTCCAACTATTTACCAAAGTCTAAAGGTAACATTCTTATCTCTATTCATAAAAACACGTAATAAAGCATAAAGATAAGGGAAGCTTACTAAAATGACACTAATTTATTGTGTTATTACTAGAGTGACTCTTATTTAAAAAAAAAATATTAGAATGTTTTTTTGTGTATATTGCCCTTGTATATAGTTATAACAAAAAACAGAATTACAATAACGTCCTTATGAATTGATCGTTGCCAGATTTGTTTCCAAAAATTAAATCTATCGGATAATATGTCGGTTTATTAAATCTGTTTAAAAAATAAAATCTGTCAATAGAGTGGTGTTCGACTTTGTTAAAACGACAGATTTGTTTCTACGGGAGACTTAAATGTCCGATTTGAATAAAAACATATTTTAAGACATGTCTAGCGAATGAGGTAACAGATTTATTATGAATAGTAGAATTTTTGTGTTAGACTTATTTTTAAATGGCAGATTTATGTATCCAGTTATAATTTTTGGGAGACTTTTTTAATTTACGTTTTGGCAGATTTATAGACGGAAATCTGGGTTTGAGTAAACCAACTTAATTTAATTTTGAAATAAATCCGGTTTACATTAATTTCAATTTTTGTTAACTTCTATTTTCATTAAGACTAGAATTAGGTGAAACGTAAACGATAGAGATCAAAAAGAGTTTTGCCATCTTTAGAGATGAAAACGTGTAATTTCGACCTCTGGTTTTGCCATCTTTAGGATCAAAAGAGTTTTAAGATGTAAATCGTAGCTTTGGCGACTGATTGCATATGTCATCTTACTTGACTATACGTTAAGTTTTTAGAACTCGGCCTCTTTTATATAAGAATCCAGTAATGTTATGGATTTTCTTTTGCTAAGTCACTTATATTAGTAATACAAATACTGAATCTACATACAAGTTGTATGTAGCAGGTGTGGAAACAGATCGTAATACTATCAGAAAATGACTGGCTAAGCCGGTTCAATAGTGAACTACCGATAACAACAACAACAACTCAAGAACCGATGCTAACTCTGAGATTCCTCAACAAGATCTTCTTGGCAGCAAATCAATAGCCGGTTATACAGTAAACCCTTAGAACTCTGACCAGTAATACCATTCACTTGTTCAGATACGATTCCCAACCTTGTCGCTAAAGTTTCTCTCCTATAACCATGATCTCTTCTCTCATGTCTTCCTGGTACTGAACCATCCTGACCAACCAAAGAAAAAACACACTCTTATTTATTCTTGTTCAATCTGACTCTATGTAACAAAAGACAAAATTAAAAATAACCTTGAGATAAGATCAGTATCAGAGATTCCCGAGCATCCGGATAGCAAGCAAGGCTGCGTTGCTGGAGTTGTTTATTGCAACTGTCGCCACAGGAACTCCCCTAGGCATCTTTGGTAACCAAATAAAGTTGAAGGTTTGAAAACTGCAAACAATTAATAGTTTAACTGAAATATGACGCAATGTGTGTGTATCTGAACGGTGCAGAGAAGTGAATCAACTCCATTCAAACGGGTAGCACCTATAGGGACGGCAATCACATGCAAGGAGTGAGTGAAGCAACCATGCCTAATTTCAAAAGAAAGAAAAAGCACTATTATTTCAGAGAGAATCTAGTGTTTTTGTAGGGTTAGGATTGAGTTCGTGTTTAAGACATACCTGACAACTTGGTAAGTGAGCAGCACCATCAGCACCTGCAAGTATCACTAGGACGCCTAGACTATGAGCTGAGTGATTGTGAATACGCTGATACCTCTCCTGACATGTTCTTCCACACAATGAAGCATATTCTGCTAGCTTCCTCCTTGAGAACTCAGTTCGCGCTGTGCACAAACCGACACCAGAAGAGATCACCTTTCTCCGATGTAGATCTGAAAACCGTCAATAAACCAGGCCGACTCCCAGATCTATGCAAGACAAGACAACCGTAACCACAATCCTACTCCTCGGATTTGAATCTGGACAGATCTAAGGAATGACTATCGAGCCCAACATACCCTAAAAGCCGACCCATCCCAGTGAATCCTCTTCACACAGCTCGCCGGAGATCCAAGAGATTCGTCGTCAAAGACATGCTTAGCCCCGCTGTAGAGAGATTTGAGGCAGTCACCGCCATTCAAAGGAGAAAGCTCGAGGCGATTAAGGAATTGTGTTTTTGATATTGCTTTTCTATCTTTTAGATTGGCAAAAAGACCAGCCTTGAGGGTTTTTTCGTACCATAATGATTAGTTTAGTAATTACAAAAGTTTATGGGTTATTTTAGTTATTTCATATATTATTTGAGTCATTATAAGTAATTTGTATAAAGATAATGATGTTTATGCTATTGAGAGGATAATTATTGGAGATGCCCTTATTCTTTTATTTTTTGATTTGAGAAAATATATTAATTGTGTTCTTATGTAGTGGATCTTACAACAATTGAAAGTTTAATTCAATTAACTGCACCTCCAAATCTAGCAAGTAACTTTATATATATATATATATATATATGATCTACATAAAGATCACAATGTACATGTCGTTAATATTTTTATAAGAATTAAATTTGTAGGTGAAAGAAGACCATCCATAAATTGTGGTGATCTAAATGATAAAACTTCCTATCGAAAAAAATGAAGTTCATTCGTAGCATTATGTATATTTATTCTAAATGTTCACTAATCATATATAAACACCCTTAGATTTTATAATTATTTCAGAGAATCTTGGTCACTCGAAAACAGTTTTGAATTCGCCTCCTTATATTCTTATGCATGATTCTACACCACTTAGAAAACCTATGATTTTCCTTTCACTGCTTATATATAACTTTTACATTATGATTAAACTGTCATTTTTATTGTATTATGTCATATTTATGTGGAAGACGATCGTATAGTTTGTGATCAAATGATGGTAGAAGGAACCATTTTCTTGACATAACAAAATAATCAGTTATAGAGTCATGTATGTTCAAATGTTGATGGACAAATAAACGATACCACTCAAGAAACAGAAACAACCATTTCTCCACCTTTTAGAAAACGTAATATATGACTTTACCAACATTATAGTTTCCTTTAGTAATAATGTTATTTTATAACTACATCGGGGAAAAGACCATACAAAAATAAAGTAGCTTATAAAGAGGAAATTATTATAGCTTATAATGTTCTCTTATACTAATGTTTTCTTATAATTATTATAGCCTATATGTGGTCCCTTATATTCATGTAAATTATTAAAATATCATATGTGGTACGATGAAAGAATAAGAAAACCAAGAAAAGAAATTTAACTCGACCTTTACTATGTACTGTAAAAGAGGAAATATTGTTCTCCCACCTCTTCAAAATCCTCCTACTGAGTTCGTATAGTTGTTATACAATGGGGATGCTTTGAGTAAGCATTTTTGTGAGTTTATTCGAGCATATAACATGATGATTTTATTCACATCACTAGGTGGAAGAATATATCATACTATTAACAATGGTCGTGGCCCATATGTTTCTTAAATGAATGGTGAAAATTATCACCCAGTGGGTGACATTTTACTAGCTGATGGTGAAATGCCCAAATTTTTGAAACTCTACATATATGATATTGTGAATGAAATTTCAAAACTGCATCAATTCTTACGGGTAATTTGTTTGGTGCGTGAATGGTATTATATTTAATCAAACTATATTACAAATGTTAAAATTGTGGATTATTACTTTTCAGGACTACTGGAGCCGGTGTATCATTTCTGAAGAAGAATATTGTTCGCTTTTTAAAGAGCCTTTTGGGTGAGCATAATCCACATGTTAAGGCTTTCAGACAAAATATGAATAGTTTGTTGTCAAGGAAGGTGAAAAATTTAAGCTATGGTTTATTGATGGAAGAGCTTCAGATGGAAAAAAACACATCATCTGCCTACAACTGAGGTTGCAACATTTGTCCCCGGAGATTTTTTCATGAATATAGAGAAACGAGATATTATTCTCGAGACTAACACAAATAGATTCTATAGAGTTAGCAAACTTCATCCATCATATTTGCCTCTTCAATATCCTCTTAAAGCAAGATTATTGGGGGTCTTTGCTCTTGGGTCCTTAATACACAGATATGTATATGTATAAATTATATATGCGTATATAATTGCGGGTTAAGGACTTCATGGAAACCCAAACCGAAAGTTCTTTAATTAAGGAACTTTTGGTTTGGGTTTTCGTGAAGTCCTTAACCCGAAATTATATACGCATATATAATATATACATACAAATATTTTTTTTCTAAGGACCCTAACACAAGGACTTCCAATAATGTTGCTCTTATTCCCTTATGGTTAAGATAGTATTCGTCTTGACATACCAATTGATTATCAAGACACAACCGGTTAGAAACATAAATATATAATGCGAGAGTTTTTTGTGTATAGAATTCTTGAGATGTATGATGAAGCTCCAACCATAACTAGGTCAAGGAGGTTATTCCAGCATTTTTGTTGATGAATACACAATGATTGAATCAAATCGTTTATATTACGTTTAGTTCAGTCAGAAGAAGCTTCGTTGCAATAACTATGAGAGCATTAAAAAGTCTTTAAGGCTGGTGTCGAAACTCTAAATGAACAAGATACAAGAATTTATATTCCATCAAGTTTTATCAGAGCACCACATTATATGCATCAATACTACCTTGATGCAATGGTTGTATATAGGTATTATGGATTTCTTGACATATTTATTACATTTACATGCAATCCAAAGTGGCCAGAGATCACCAGATATATTGGTAATTTGCGGTTAACCACCTAAGATACAATGGACATCATTTGTAGAATTTTTGAGATTAAACTTGATGTCTCATGTCTGAGTTGACCATGAAAAGAGGTAGAGTTTTTGGAAAAATTACAACATGTACCAACTATATCTCTCCAGATCTGATTTTTTTTTTAATTATATTACAATTACATCATATAATTAAATAATTTTATATTCGTAGGAATGTATACTATTAAATTCCATAAAGAGGGTTAACACATGCACATATCTTACTTTTGCTGAAAAAGTAACAAGGTTCCTACTAGTAATGATATTGACTATTTTATATCTACGAAAAATTCTGACAAAGCAAAGAAGCCAGATTTGTACAAGGTAGTAAGTGATAGTATGATGCATGGACCATGTGGAGCAGAAAATCCGCTTCAGGTTTGTATGGCTACAGGGAAGAGTTCTAATTTTTTTCCTAAAATCATGACTTGGTAACATCTATAGATAAAAAGGTTTTCCTGCATATCGACGTCGAGACAATGAACATTATGTTGAAAAGAATGGAGTCAAAAAGGGTAATCAGTATGATGTACCATATAACAAGGAGGCTTATGATTCGGTATAAATACATATGAATGTTGAATGGTGCATCCAAACTCGAGCAATAAAATATTTGTTCAAGTACATTCACAAGTGTCCTGATTATGTTTTTGTATAGCGAGAAATGTGGAGTTGTTGATGAGAACAAATGCTATTTGGAATGCATGTATAAGCATCATTTTTTTATTATTATTAATTATATTTATTATTATTAACTATCAAATTAGTATATTGATTTCTACCATAATTTAAAATATTGGTGTAGGAATGTTTCTAGATGTGAATCGACCTGGAGAATACTCGCTTTTCCTACTCATTATCGTACATTTGCTGTAGAAAAACTATGCTTCCATCTACCTAATCAAGAAATCCATATTCATGGTGAATTCAAACCCTTGAAAGTTTTCTTGAACGTACATGTGTGTCTCATTTTTTAGGTTGGTTTGAAGAGTGTAAGATTTATCCAGAAGAAAATATGATAATAAGGAATCTATTTTAGGTATTGAGGAAGCAACCGTATGGTCCACTAGTTTTTATCTACGTAGGTTCTTTGTTATTGTGCTGATAAGCGATTTTCTTACTCAACCAAAACTTTTCTGGAATTCAACATGAGAATATTTAACATAAGACATTTTGTATCACCAGAAGAAAAAAGAAAATAATTTCGGTAAAGAAATATATATGTATATAATTTTAACACGGCTTCAAAATAATGTAAAATCTCTTATATACACTAGTAAAAACCCCCAAATAGCAACGACTTAAAATCGTGCCTATAGAGGAA
>CAJHQP010004507.1:0-54646 GCA_905132765.1 Moricandia arvensis | reverse complement strand
GATTAGTTGATTAAAATCTCTGTGAAGTAGATCTTATAGTGATCGAGTATAACAACAAATGAAAAATGTAGTAACAAAAAAGAGCATGGAAATACCACAAACGTTTTATTTAGTATCATTCTCATACATTAGTAGCTACCATAAGTCCTTAAATGACTGTCTCAGGGAATCATTCTTTTACCTTCAAACCGTAATCTAACTCTTATTCTTAATCTATGCGTTTGCAGCCTGCTGGAGATGATCTTGTATATACTTCTGGAGAAAGGTCACCAACCTATCATGTGGCACTTCCACTTCTTTGATCACAGGAAGCTGTTGCAGGCGCTCTATCCAGTTGTACAAAGTCGGAGTGTTCACTGGATCAATCATCTCTACACCGATTGCTTCATGAAAAGCTTTTCGGACTCCAAAACTAGCGATGATGATGATGTCCAAAAGCCCTACATCATCATTCTCTCTGATGGTTTTATTGGGGAAGTGTTTCTTGAGTCCCTCTTCAAGAACTTTGAACCTCTCTCTAGCCTCTTCCACTGACCTTGTTGCAGCTTCACCCTTTTGGTACATTACTCGAGCCATGATATCAAACACCTGCAACAAACAAGAAACAGTTATTTCCTTCAGTAACCATGTCAGTGTATAGGACTATCTGATGAGAGATCAAGGGGAAGCACCTGTTGGTTGATGTAGCTGACCCAGAACCTGACCTGGGCTCTTTCATAAGGATCCTCTGGGTATAAACGAGGAGAGTTCTTCCACGTTTCATCGATATAGTCAAGAATCACTTGTGATTCAGCCACTGGTTTACCATCATGGACAAGAAGAGGAATCTTCTTGTGAACAGGGTTGAGTTGAATGAGCGTCTCGGTCTTGTTCTTGAAATCTTCTTCAACGTACTCGTAGGATATGCCCTTGAGTTTAAGGGCTATTTCGACCCTCTTGGAGTATGTGCTTGCCCACATCCCATGTAATATCACTTTGCTCTTCTTTTCCTCCATCCCTCTCTCTTTCTCAAATCTTCTTGTGGATTATGATTTGTGCTTCCTTTGTCAAACTCTCTTATACATAGAGATTTAAAGACAAGAGTTTCTACTTTGGACATTGTTGTCTTGTTCATCAAGCATATTGCTGCTTTATTTTATGTTTCGTTCAAAGTTTTGACTGAGAAATTTCCAATGGATAGGACCTTAAGGATTTGTTTATTTCATAGTTATCACTTTATATCAAGTTTGATGGTACAGAGCAAAGAGTTAAATATTGAATTATTTTTGACTGTATTGCCGCCTAAGAAATGAAAATCATAAACAAGTTTTGGACCAACTTTGACAAATGAATCACCAAAGCTGACATAGTTGAACGTTGCAGCTTTGAAATGCATCACCAGAGCTTACAAGTCAGATAGAACTCCACCCTGGTTCCTTCTCTACACCTTTTTCTTTCATCAGGCTTCGAGTTTCCTCCACTTCTTCCCATTTACAGTTGTAGCCATATGAATCTGATGCAGTGACTTACCTCGCATCTGGTTGTTTAGAGAACTGGTTTGAGCCATTCCTAGTGAAGATGGTAACTAAACCACTGAGCTAATCAGCTAATGCCCCCAGTGAGCTTTCACCAACACACAAAGATGTTGGAGTTGCGCTGATCTCTTAAACATGGTATTGAGTAGTGCAGCATTGAAGATAAGTGTCTGAGTACTATACCATTTTTATTATTAGTGATTAGTTGGTGAAAATCTCTGTGAAGTAGATCTTGTATAACTAGGTATAACATACATTAATGTGTATTATGTGGCAATAGAATGGAGATACCACAAGCGCTTTATTTAGTTTCACTCTCATGCATTATAATTAGCTGACATATAAGTACATAAATGGATGTCTCAGGGATTTATTTTTTACTTTCAAACGGTAAGCTAACTTTTATTCTTAATCTATTATTTTGATCCCATTACGCATGTGCTGCAGCCTGCTTGAGATAATCTTGTCTATACTTCTGGAGAAATGGCACCAACCTATCACGTGGCACTTCGACTTCTTTGATCACAGTCAGCTCTTGCAGCTGCTCTATCCAGTTGTATAAAGTGGGAGTGTTCACTGGATCAATCATCTCTACACCGATTGCTTCATGATAAACTTTGTGGGCTCCAAAAGTAGCAATGATGATGATGTCCAAAAGCCCTACATCATCATTCCCTCTGATGGTTTTGTTCGGGAAATGCTTCTTGAGTCCCTCTTCAAGAACTTTGAATCTCTCTCTAGCCTCTTCCACAGACTTTGCTTGAGCTTCACCGTCTTGGAATATTACTCGACCCATGACCTCAAACACCTGGAACAAGAAACAGTCATTTTCTACAATTACCATATCAGTTTATCTGATGAGAGATCAAGGGGAAGCACCTGTTGGTTGATGTAGCTGACCCAGAACCGGACCTGGGCTCTTTCATAAGGATCCTCTGGGTATAAACGAGGAGAGTTCTTCCACGTTTCATCGATATAGTCAAGAATCACTTGTGATTCAGCCACTGGTTTACCATCATGGACAAGAAGAGGAATCTTCTTGTGAACAGGGTTGAGTTGAATGAGCGTCTCGGTCTTGTTCTTGAGATCTTCTTCAACGTACTCGTAGGATATACCCTTGAGTTTAAGGGCTATTTCGACCCTCTTGGAGTATGTGCTTGCCCACATCCCATGTAATATCACTTTGGCTCTTCTTTTCCTCCATTCTCAATTCTTATTGTAGATTATGGTTTGTGCTTCCTTTCTCAAACTATTTATAGAGATTTAAGACAAGGGTGTCTACTTTGGACATTGTTGTCTTGTTCATCAAGCATATTGCTGCTTTATTTTATGGTTGGTTCAAAGTTTTGACTTTGACTTTGAATTTTCCAATGGATAGGACTCAACTATTCAACTAAGTATTTGTTTATTTCAAGATTGGTGGAACAAGTGGAAGGAGTTTATTGTTGAATTGTCTTTGACTGTATTGCCGCCCAAGAAAATGAAAATCATAAACAACTTTTGGACCAAAACGACAAAAATGAACCTTGCAGCTTTCAAATGCATCACCAAAGCTTACAAGTCAGATAGAACTCCACCCTGGTTCCTTCTCTACACCTTTTCCTTTCATCAGCTTTCGAGTTTCCTCCACTTCTTCCCATTCACCAACCTCTGCAAGGATGTTAGAGAGTGAAACATACGCTCCAGCGTCTGACGGCTCTAGCTCTATAGCCTTTTTGGCAGCTAGCTTTCCGAGTTCAACATCCTCGTGAAGTCTGCAAGCAGCAAGCAATGTTCCCCAGACCAAAGCGTCTGCTTTAATTGGCATATTGTTGATAAAACTCTCAGCTTCTCTAAGTCTACCTGACCTCCCCAAAGCATCAACCATGCAGGCATAATGGCGGTTCTCAGGTTCGATACCGTAGTCTTTTACCATCGAGTTTAGATGGAAATAGGCTTCTTCGACCAAACCACCATGACTACAAGCGGATAAGACTCCTACAAAAGTCACTTTATCAGGCTTGAATCCTTTTTCCTTCATAAGAGTGAACACTTGTAACGCTTCAGTGCCCTTTCCATGTTGAGCAAAACTTGCAATAAGCGCAGTCCATGCGATTAAATCCGGGCTATTGATCTGGTTGAATGCTTTACAGCAGTCCTCAATGCTTCCAAATTTCGAATACATTGTCAGTAGTGAACTCCCCACAGAAGGCTCTGTGCACAATCCAATTTTTGTTACGTAGGCATGAACTTGAGCTCCTAGAGATGATGCGTCTGAGAGCACAGCGGCTTTAAGAATGGATGAAACTGCAAAGGAGTCCATGGTAAAACCAGATATGACCAAATCACGAAACAGGGAAAAGCCATCCTGGATTAACCCGTGCTGTGAATATCCTGAGATTAACGACGAACATGAAACTGGATCCATTTCAGGGAGCCTATCATAGACCTGTCTAGCCAACTTTAGTGAGCCACATTTTGAATAAGTGTTTACTAGTGCAGAACCAAGAGGCATTCCTTTGTCAAGACCAGCTCTTAACGCATGCCCATGTATTTCTTTACTTATTGGCAGAGAAGGAAGAGAAGCACACACAGTTAAAACAGCAGCTAGAGTACTCTCATCAGGACTAGTCCCATCAGACAACATCTCGCCGAATAGTCCAATAGCTTCCCTTACATAACCGTACTCATTGTAACCAGAAATCATAGAAGCCCAGCAAGCATTGTCTTTAACAGGTATCTCCTGGAATAAACTAAAAGATTCTTCCAAACTACCACACTTGGAGTACATTGTGAAAAGAGAACTTCCAACAGTGAGATCAAGGACCAACCCACTTTTAAGAATGTAGCTATGAATCTGCTTACCTAAATTCAAACTATCTAATACACTTAACAAACTGCATACACTAAACTCATCAGGTCTCAAACCCTCCTGAAGCATTCTAGTAAACAGTCTTATAGCTTTACCAGGCTTCTTATTTTGCGAAAATGAAGAGATCATTACGTTTACAACATTTGGCCTCTGAGCATCCTTCAGATTCTTGAAAACCTGTTCAGAGAGATGAATATCTCCTCTCTTTGAGTACATACTAATCAAGGAGGAAGCCACTGAAGAATCTAGATAGAATTCACTCTTTAAGACCCAAGCATGGACCTGGCTTGCTTCCGAAGCCATAGGTCTTCCACAAGCAGAAATTACACTGGTTACAGTACAGCTGCTAATCTCAACACCTGAACGTCTCATTTCCTTGAATATTTCAAGAGCCGAGATAGCATCATTACTCTTTGTGAAACCAGACAGCATAACTGTCCAAGAGACAACACTAGGGTTGGGGATACGGGAGAATACATCCCTAGCTTCAGTCATATGTCTACACTTGGCATACAAATCAACAATCGCAGTGTTGACAAACACATCTTCTGCCCCGCATTTGATCACCCGAGCTTGAACCACTTTCCCAAACCTAAGCTTCTCAAGGGAAGCACACGCAGCTAAAACAGAGGAATATGTATAACTATCAGGCTTCTGAAACCCACCACACATCTCATAGAAAAGATTAAAAACAGCATCATAGTCTTGATTCCTGAGTGCTCCTGATATCATAGCATTCCAACAATACACATTAGGAGATATAGTCTCACGGAACACCTTATAAGCATCCCCAAATCTAAGACTTTCGAGAACGAGTCAATCAAAGCCGATTGAACAACTTCATACAAGAAAAACCCATCTTTATCGTATGACAAAAGACAACCTCACTAACATAGGAGCCTGTAACGCAGTACAAGCCGACAGAACAGACCCATAACTAATCTCATTGGCTTCAAACCCCAATAAATGCATCTTAGAGAAGAACCTCCACGACTCTTCAAACAGTTTACTCTGTCTATAACCAGAGATCATAATATTACAAGCAATAACATCTGGTTGAGGAATTGTGTCGAACAACTTAGCTGCGTCAGCCATGGAACCCGACTTCGAGTACCAGCTAAGCAATGATTTCGTGAGGAAAGCATCGAACGGCACGAGGTAACGTCTGAGCAAGTGCCCTTGTAGGATTCTGGTTGTTTGGAGTGTACAAAGGCGTGAGCTTGTTTGATCATTGAAGAAGTGAAAAGGGTTAAAAGGAGGTGAAAAGGTAGAGTCTTTGGTAACGGAAGAGAGTAGTCTGTAAGCAGAGGATGAAGAGAAAGGCGAGATTTTTAAAAGGTTTAAGCTTTGGTTCGCTAAACAATTCATTACCAGTTCATTGAGGTTAAACTAAGGTGTAAGGCGCCAGTTTCAGGTACTTGGGTTCGAATCATTCTTGACATGTCTTTTTATTTTTCCAAATTTTTAGTTTGTTTTCTTCTCCGGTAGAAATGTGAGCCTGATCTGCTCCGTACAAGGGCCCAAAAAGTGTGGGCTGGCTTAATTAACTTTTTGAAAACAAAGATAATCATTTTTATAGAGTATAAACAGTTTGTTAATTATATTAAGATATATATTAATGGATAATTCTTTCAAATAATTATTTTAATTTTCTGTTACCAAAATAACTTCAAAAAATGACGAAAATAATTTTGTATTTAAATTTTTTAATATTTTTTTTTAATTTTAAACGCAACTCCAAAATCTTACCATATAAATTTAAATCTCCAATCTAATTTAGTTAACTCTAAAAATATAAATTTATATTTATACTATTAATAAAATATTTTTTATTATGTTTCTGCTTAAAAAAAATTTTTGTAACAAAAAAAATTAGTGCTATTGTATGATATTTTTTTTTATTAATCCACATTTCATTTGTTGTAAAAAAAAGGTACAATGGGACTTGATCAACTCGTATCGCATCTATTGAAAAGAACAAATATTTTATCCAAATATTTATTTTATTTATTTACAAAGTTACTAATGAAACTATATAATAAAACTAAATTATCATATCACATACCTCATTGTTTTTCTTCTCATGATAGTCAACGACAAAGAGGTGCCACCATGGATTCTACTAGCTTTGAGCACAATCTCTCGTTCTGTCTGAGCCGCTTCGATCCGTCTAGAGCCAAGCTAACGTGTGGAGAAGTCATTCGCGTAAGAATTGATTTGGAAACAAACTCAACCTCATTCTCTCTTCCCGACCAAACCATCGGTCTTAACACCGACCCTATTCCCCTCTACACTCCAAACACGAACGCCCGCATGGTCCGTTTATCCAACGGAGCCAAAACCACCCAAAGCTCCTCCACGTCGAGTTACTCGCTAAACTGCCAGGTAATCTTCAAACTCATGACGAACCGCTTCGGTGCTAGCTACACACACTACTCCAACCTCATGACCGAGATCGAGGCAGATATCATGTCATCAACGTCTAGAGGCAAAGCAGTGTGTCACGTCAAGGTGTTGAAGGTTAGAACTGAGGTTTATAAACTCGACAAAGCTTCGGAGAAACTGGTGTTGGATATGGTAGGCCATAATCCAAAGATCCGTGGCCTGAACTGTTATGTGTCCACTGGATGCGTGATTTGCATGGAGGATTATAAAGTAGGGTCAGTGGTGGGGATGTGTCCCTGTGGTCATGACTTTCATGGAGTTTGCATCAACAAGTGGTCTCTAATCAAATATCAGTGTCCCTTGTGTCGGATGCAGCTCTCTCCTTCATCATCACCCTTTAGACTTTTACTTTTGTTATAGTTACGGTAAAAGAAGAAAAAACTCAGTTTCTTTAATGTGTTCGTTCATGTGTTCTAATTAGGGTTTATGAGTTCATTAGTCTTTAATCTTGCTTAGAATATTTTACAATTTAAAAAATATAAATGCTACAACTATGACACAAAATCATACTTATTAAGGGCATCTCCAATGGTTGACTTCATTTCTTACTTCAAAAATCCACTTTATTCAAAATGAAGCAAGAAATGAAGCAACTTCTCTCTGATGGTTTGCTTCATTTCTTGCTTCAAAAAGGAATATTCTAAGTATATTTTATCTCTATTTTATCATTAATTATTAAGAACATCTTATATTTTTTCATATTTACTAATTGTACCCAACAATTTTTTTACCAATAATTCACTCAATTGTTATAAATGCAATATTATTTTATAATAAAATTATTACACATAACATAAATGAAGAACAATAAAATTAGATTTTATAAAGAAACATTAATCGTGTATCTTTCCCACAAATTTGTATTAAATATTTAATGTTTAATTTGATGTTATTAATAATGTATTTCACTTTTATATTAATTATATAATGTTATCTTTTATTTCATATATGTTTTTAAAATATTTACTATTATAAATTAATATAATAACGAAATATTATAAATTAATTGGATTATATTAAATTATTACAGTTTATTTTATCAAAAAGTAAGAATAAATAAAAGTTAAGAACCAATTTATAATTTAGAAAGTTCAGCTTCAAATTTGAAGCAATAAACAGTATTGCTTCAAATTTGAAGCAAAAAATGGAAAATGAAACATCATTGGAGATGATCTAAGTGCACCTTCCGATGTACAATTTTATATGAGTTTTTTTCTCTTAACAAAAAATAATAATAAAGCAATAGAAAAATAGAGAAATAAAGAATACATAATAATATTCTTTGCTTGCTGAACTCTACAGTTAAAAAATGTTTTTGGTAAAAAATGTTTTTTGGTAAAAAAATGTTAAGGTTAAAAAACTGTTTACTATATTGCTTTTCTCAGTTAAGAAAACATCACATATGCCAAGATCAAGAGACGACGAGAATCTAATAGTTTTTTGGGTGCAAAACTGCGTAATACTCTTTTTTTTAACTTACACTTATGCCAAGATCAAGAGACGACGAGAATCTAATAGTAGCCAGTGAAGAAAAAATTATTTGGCGTTTAAAAAAACAACTTAAACAACAGTTTAATTAAAATTCAAGTTTTTAATATACTGCAAATTACTTTGAATGCTACAATAGCAAAGTCAATAGCCGACGATAAAACACACATTTTAATTATTAACAGGTAACATAGATGGGAAAGAGAATGGAATTTTTGCCGATTCTTTCTCAATAAATTCAGCTGAGAATTGTGGTCCACTATCCACCTTCTCGTGAATATGTAGCTGAATTATAAAAAAAAAAAAAAACTATAACAACATTTATAGCAAATTTAAATTTCACTAGTTCAATAAAGACACTTCTCACGTATTTAGGATGTATTTTCATTCAGGACTTTGATCTATATAAAATTTCTTTCATTACTTTAAAATTTGAATATAACTTTTTACGATAATTTGAAAATATATAAATATCTATTGAGTCTATTCGTCGGTATGCGTGTTACAAAAAAAATCGTCGGTATGTTTATTTGTCTATAGCTATTACACATCAATCTCATTAATACAAATGGAATAAATGTGTATAAACTATATTACAGACTTTAGCTTTTCTTTTCTTTTTTTAAAATGTTAGAGACTTTATACCCGACAATTGATGGGAGAGTTATGATGTAATTAAATAGAGTAGGGTAATTACAATCAAGCTCATAATCCATCGTTCTCACTTCATTGATCTCACATTTATTCTAGACCTTCTACATGTGCCCATCGATCTCATGCCATGATCATACATTAACTCGACTCTAAATTACTATTTTGAATCTGCTGCTAAAAAGTTTCAGCATGTTCAGTTGCAATATACGACCTGGTCTTAGTTTATTACGCTTATGTTTGTCACAAAAGCAAACCCATTAATTACGTCTTATATGTTTACTCCCAATCAGATAATTAAAGACTGCCGTGCTCCATAATTTTCTAAAGCTGGATTGGATACTGATTGATGTTTCACCTCTTTGATGTTATGCAAGACAAAATCTATCTATCATTTGTACACATATACTTTTTTACCAGCTTGAAGTTTCAAGAAATAATCTAAATGAACCAATGCACATTTTTTTGGTTACAAATCAAATGATGTATGTCTGTTTAAAAATGAATCGTTGCCGACAAAAAACGACTTTACATTATGACGTAGACGATGTGGAAAGCATATCCTGAACCATATTAAAGAACAAGAGAAAAAAAAACAAATCTGAAAATAGAAATTCAGTAGAGAACAAAAAACGTCTAGAATTGGAGCACGAAGCAAATAATCAGCTCTTATTTGGCAAAAGGATTTGCTAGTTTGTATAATAAATGGAACAATAGTTTTCTTCGTGTACTTTTTTGGAGAATCCTGAGAATTTGTATTTTTCTAGAAGTTATTAAATAACTTGTGTATTTTGTAATAACTTTTCTTTAGAAATTCAAATATAAATAAAAAGAAGGATTTTTTTTTGTGTTATGTTTTTAACGTTTATATATGTCAAAGTTTGGATTTGAGTAATGTTATACGCTATGTTTATAGTATTTGTACATGTTGATTTTGGGTCAGACGAAGATTAAGATCTATATACAAACTCTTCCTAGAAAAAGAAACTTAGATTTTTTGGATCATGACAAAAAACAAGTTTGGTACCATTACCAACATGCAAAGGTATAATAATATAACTAACAAGTAATTGATTTGTAGACAGTTCTATAGTTTGGACACTACTGGCTAATAATGTCACGAGGAAAATATAGAGAAGAGAAGGGATGATTCTCTAGACACTAATAAAAATATCTTAATCTCACCTATATAATCGGTATAAACTATACTCGTAACTGCAGTGCCAACCCTTTGATTAGTAGTGCCACGTAAATGAAGACAGAGATAGAAGAGGATGAAATGACTTTTTAGAGAAGCAAAGGGAGATGAGTAAATGCTCTTCGTTGTCTCTATTGACTATTCTCCCCTTAAATCAAAAACTTAATTTTGGGATCAGCAGCCACGCACGTAGAGGATTTTCTTTTTCTTTATAATATTTGTTTCCTTTTTAGGGGTCACGTTAAAAAAATACTAAGAATTGTATAAGTTTTTTTCATATGTTCAGATGATAAAGACAAAATAAAATTATAAGAAAAGAAATAATAAAAACTGTAATTCATGCGCTAGCTAACGCTCGATTCGGTTTAAATATGTGTATGGTGTGTGGCTTTATTTCAATGCACTTAGATCCAAAAAAAGACCCATGTGACCTAGACGCTTGTCTTTCTCTCTAACATTCAAACTCTTTAGTGAAACCTCCCTTGTAATAAACAAACAACAAAGAGGATCAACACGAAGACTCTTACAAGTCCAAGGTGACATTCGAAGAAGACCACCCTCTTTGCAAAAATCCAATCTTGGAGTCTTACTAGTTACTATATAGCTTACACACACACACACCACTATACCTAGCGTTTATATAATAGTGAGGGAAAGAACAAAGAGAAACAGAGGAGACTATCAAGAGATATGGGTAGACCACCATGTTGCGAGAAGATGGAGGTGAAGAAAGGACCATGGACTCCCGAAGAAGACATAATCTTGGTCTCTTATATCCAACAACATGGCCCTGGAATCTGGAGATCTGTTCCTAAAAACACCGGTCTCCATCTTCATTTTTTTTTCTTAATTATTTATATTAAACTATCGTTATATTTTTTAGCTTAAACATTAAATTAAAACATACATGTATATATATTTTCAGGCTTGCTAAGGTGTAGCAAGAGTTGTAGACTTAGATGGACTAATTACCTTCGTCCCGGGATCAAACGAGGAAATTTCACTCAACATGAAGAGAAAACGATCATCCACCTCCAAGCTCTTTTGGGTAACAGGTATGTGAAAATTGTTCCTTTAAAAATTCTCCATTTATATATATGAATATAATTGTATATAATTTGATTTATTTTTATGAGATGAATCACATATTAATGTATAACTTATCTAATTAAATTTATTCACGTCTAACTGGTTTCATTTAAGTTATTGAAACAATATTATATTTTCTAATCTCTAATATCTCTATTTGTTAATTGTTAAATAACCTAAGATAATTTCCAACAGAATTTTTTTAAAATTGAATTCTCAATACAAATATATATATATTATTCAATTACGAGTATTATAAATTGATGAGAACTTTTTCACCAGAATTTTTCGATATTTTTGTGAGAGATTTTTTCATCCACCTGACATACCTAACTAAATAATGTTTAAATTTTATTTTAATATATTTTGAGATTTTGGATGAAATACTCTCAATAAACATATGCTTTAACATCCATGTACTGACTATTCTTTCATTTCCAACTATTTATTTATTTTTTGAAAATTAGATGGGCAGCTATAGCATCATATCTACCTCAGAGGACCGACAACGATATCAAGAACTACTGGAACACTCATCTGAAAAAGAAACTCCAGGTGCAGCTTCAAAATGGTATCACCGACGAAGACAGCACTGAGACGACAGAGATGTCGTCTTGTAATAACAACAACAACATGTGTACCAACAACAAAAGGAACGACAACAAAGGACAATGGGAGAAAAAGCTTCAAACAGACATCAACATGGCTAAACAAGCCTTATTCCAAGCCTTATCACTTGACCAATCTCCTGATCTCGTCTCGCCAAAACATCATCAGCATTGTGCCACCGCTACTTATGCCTCAAGCACAGATAACATCTCTAAGTTACTACAGAACTGGACAAGCTCATCTTCTTCAGTGCCTAACACTTCATCACTCTCTAACAACCGGAGCTCAAGCACTGGTGAAGGAGGAGTTCTTGATCAACATTCTTTGTTCTCACCGAACTCAGAATCTGGATCAGTTGATGAAAAGATGAATATGATGACGGAGACAAGTAAAGGTGAGAGCAAACCACACGTTGACACGGAAGCAAGTAATAATGCTACTACTGGTGATGATCATGGCTCGTTGTCTTTGATCGAAAAATGGTTATGTGATGATCAAGGCTTGGTTCAATGTGATGACGATCGAGAAGATCTTATTGATGTGTCTTTAGAGGGTAAAAATACTGATAACAAAAAAGATTTATTCTGAAAAGAAACATGGAGTAACACTGTAGGTCTACCAAGTGTAGGTAGTCCAGTGGCTTTACTTTCATGCGTAAGGTTGTTTCTCTCTGCACCCAAGTTTCGAAACTTGATTAGGGGGAGGTGTACTTATCATAAGATGGCCCTGGCCGAGAAAAGCTACTGGGTCAAATCATTCCAAAATTTCCTTGAAAAAACTATATAGTTTACTTTTTTATATATTAGAGTTCCTCTATATGATTCTCCTTTATGATTTTTAGTTAGGTTTTATTTTACTATGCAGGCTTGCTTGTTGTCAAGTCGATCGATGAAGATAAAAACTGTGAATTGTGTGTGATCTACTATGTAAAGTTAAAATATTGCAATACGCTTTCCTGTTTTAACTGTCTTTTTGTTTTTATATCGGTATTTTATTTTTATTATCAAACAAAGCATTTTTACAGAATTTAAATCTTTGATCTAGCAAAATCTGTTAGTAATGACATAGTTCTACTTATACTGCTGGTCTTATATTATATAAACTATTGAAAAAAATTGTATCATGAACAACTATATATGTTCCACGTACTTCTCATACTCCATTCAGTTTCCAGTACTACAGAGTACAGATATTTTTCTTGGAAATATAAGATTTTTTAATAAATAAACAAATGTGAGAATGGTATTATTTACTTACTTCATCAATGGGGTTGTTGATTTTTTTTTTCATCATTTTACCTACAAATGGACCAATCACCATTTAATGTAATTAAACATGAGTCCCATATATAATTGTGAAAAGAAATTAGACTAGTAGAGTAGGAGATTTTTTGTCTTACAAGAATATAATTTAGTGATAGCAAACAAAAAATGTGAATACAGCCTAGTTACTAAAGCCCATTTAAGATACTGGGCCTCTCTATACTACCAACAACGAGATACAGCCTAGTTACTAAAACCCATTTAAACTACTGGGCCTCTCTATGCTGTGTTTCTAAAGAGTGTATTCAAACTAAAGTGATTTGTATTAAATAATAAATTTATTATTATTCAAAGATATATTTTAAAGATTTATTTAGAATATATTTTATTAAATTTGACATTTTATAAAATATTTTAATTTGTAAAATTTTAAAATTTCGAGTGATTTTAGAAAGGAAGAAAGAGTGCGAATAGAGAGGATCATAAGGACAGAAGCATGTGATATTTAAGAGCGGGCCTTTGGAAATCACATCGGTCCTATGTATCAAAAGAACTCACTCTTCACTTCAATCATTTTCTCAACACACACTTCTCCATTGTTAAATAAGCCAAAGGTTTTTTTTTTTCGTTGTCTTGGTCCACTGACTCTGTTCATTTTTGGCCCTTTTCGTTTATTCTTCAACAGGAATTTTTAATCAATTGAATGTACTTCCTTCATCATGACCTCCTCTTATTTCATATTTTTTTTGTACCCATAAATTAACTAGTAAATGGTCACTGTCACTGAAATTGAATTACATAATAACTTGAGAAGATCTCTTAGTGACTATTGTAATGAACCAACACATGTAAAGAAAAACCACCAACCATGGTCATTTTAAAAGCTTTTGAATGGGCACTAGAGATCTCCACATTAGTCCATTAATGATAATCATACAAGTTAGTAAGTGGGTCTTTTAAACCAAAACTGCCTATTGTTCACCCCAAACAAAACAACTTTGACTAGCTTTAATATTGGTTTTTGAATGACGATTGATTTGCCAATAATGGGCCTTCACCAGTCACAACTTAGCTCCTCCATGACAATTGCATGCCACCTAATTGAAAAGATGCTTCGATATTTTGTTTAGCATGACAATAGCCGAGTCATGTATTACTTTGTTAAGAGAGATCCATAATACACAAAACCTTCGTATAAAACATACGTGTCATATAATGCAAGTATATAGCTACTCCGGTAATCTAAACTCTATATAACATGGTGTGTTTCTAAGTTGAAATTCTAATTTAAAAGAAACTGTATACAGTTCAGAATCTCTGGAGATTCACGATATGCTCTAGTTTATAAAGTTGGAATATAGATATATAAAGCTCTTTGCTCCCAAAAAAAAAAAAGATATATAAAGCTCTTTTCCTACCAAATAGTAATATATTATACTACAGTGGTCTTTTCCAACAAATTCGAGTGGCCATTTAGATGCTGGCAAAAGCAGCCATTACATACTATTTTAATCACAGAACCAAATCTTTTGTTCATGGCCATAGATTTACATTAATATTTTTGTTGTAGGTTCTTCTGCCTCTTCTTTTGATTGTATAAAGTTTAATAGTAAATTAACAAAAACCATTAACCTAGACGATAAGAAACATGATTAGATATGTGGACCGTGTGATTTTAAAGAGATATTGCGTGCATTATTCTACAAAGAAACTTCACGCTTTCAAACATACGTAATATTATTTTATTTTATTTTGTAATCCAAGGGTTCTCCACTTACGTGGGTCATTTCTCTGAACCCGGTCAGGCAGCGGTCCACTTCATTCGAAAGAGTTGTATCTGGACTGGGTACAAACCCCAATCCAGTACCGCTTTGGTGAGCAGAACAATGTGATTTTGTTTTCGTAGCAGAAGAATCGAATTCAGAATATGTTTGCATCCAAGACCCGTCCACTACCACTAGATCACAAGTCCCGCTCACATACGTAATATTATTATATCAAAAATGTAATTAGATTCAATTAAGCGAACAGAAATGGAATAGACTCAAGTTTTTTTGAGTTAAATAGCTCCGGCTACTACCATCAACTACCCCCATATATCCAAACCCAGATCGTGATTACATATAGTATGATTCTAGAATGTAAAACTATTACATGTAAGGAGACTTCTTATAAGGTTTATTATATTAACATTCTCTGGGACTAAATTGAATGGAAATGTCTTATATACATTTTCGTTGTGAAAAATCCTATATAAACATTTCAACAATCTTTTTAATCACACATTTAAGCTTCAATCTAGAGGTCTAGAAACATGTATAAAAAGTTTGTAACTTGTATTCGATTTTTAGACTGATAAAACTAAGTTACATACCTTCACAAACTATTTCGTATACCGTGTGATCATATGACTGAATTGCGAGCTTATAAACTCGACGAATGAATAAATAAATCCATCATTTTGTAAAAAAATTATTTTAAAATATAGTTTGGATCCGTGGTATCGCAAATGTCACTAACTCATATATAAGAACTATATTAAGATCTAAAAGCTAAATTTATAAAATAAACTACTGTTTACATCACAAACAGAACTATATATGTGCATACAATATTTTTTAAAAATACATATAGATCGGCAGTATGTGAGCTGTTCATATACATATCAATAATCATATACAAATATATTATTTTTCATATACAAATATATCACTTCACCTTTAAAAATAAATCGATAATTCCAAATCACAGGGAAACAAATCAACCGTAAGGTGGAGAGTACTCACAAACAACCTCCGTATCAACTTCCTTCCGGTGAAAATTCCGATGACAACCACAAGCGGCACATCTCAATGCTTCAACGGTTCCTTGATCACCAGAGGCCATAAACTCACGGCAACCGTCAACGGCGTAGCCTCCGATGTTAGCAGCGTGATTCTTTTGACACTCCACGTAACGGACGTTACTGATCGCTGATGAAGTAGTAGTAGTAGTCCTAGACGACGACGACGTGTTAGAGTTTCGTGATCTTTGTTTTATTACCATCTGCCTCTTCTTCATCACGATCTGTCTGAAACCCTAGTTTTTTTTATCGGTTTGTTATTAATATTGAAAATGAAAGTGGCTCTTTGGTCATACGAAAGACTCTTTATGAAAACGAAGTGAAGACTAGAAGGTGCGTACTTGCCCTTTTTATAAATTAGTAAGGGCATCTCTAATAATCCACTATTTTTTTTTTATAATTTGCACTAAAATAGAGTAACTCTATCATAGAGTAACTCTATCATAGAGTAATTTTGTTCCAATAGTTTACACTATAATATTCTATTATAGAGTAGAATATAGAGTTAAATTATTTTTCTACTTCAAATATCGATTGAAAAAGTGACATTATTCTATATTTCACTCTATAATAAAATAACTATATTATAATGTAAATTATTAGAGTAAAAATTATTCTATAATATTATTCTATTTTAGTGTAAATTATAGAAGAAGAAATAGTGTGTCATTAAAGTTGGTCTTAAACTTGTTTATTATCTAAAGAGGACCTACGGGGGGTCGACAAAGTAACTTAAACCTTGGGCTACTTTTTCTTCTTCCCTATACGTTAATTTATTTTTTTTGTAAAATGTTAATTATTATACCATTTTTGTTTGTTTTGACAAATGTTAAAAAGACGACTAGTAGAAGAAAATAAACACATCACGAAACCGCAACAAACTACAAACAACAACAAAGACCGAACTTAAGAGCAACTAAACACAAGTGATAAAACATTTTGATAACAAAATGGCCTCAGAACAAACTACTCTAAAACTAAAAGAAAAAACTGATTGGTTGTCGCGAGCTACCAAGAGAAAAGCGCCTTTAAACCTTGATTGCAACGGTTCCTACAACTTTTGACAAAATCCATCGCGAACCAAAATAAAGAATTAGGCCTGGGCGTTCGGGGCCCCCGTCGGTTTCGGTTCGGTTTATTTGAATTTTCGGTTTTTCGGTATTATGCTCATAAGTTCCATTCGGGTTTTACTAATTATCAAATCGGGTTCAGTTCGGTTCGGTTTCTTTCGGATTCGGTTCGGTTCGGATCGGATTGTAACCAAAATTTGAAATCGTCTAAAAAAATATTTTTTAAACTTCAAAAATTGACAATAAAAAATTTAAAATATATAAATTATTCACCAATCTAATTAAAAATTAATTAAACTATCTTAATTAACTAAAACATATTCAAAATATTAAATAAAACAAATTACAAAAATATTTTAAATACTCTAAGATATCTAAATCACCTTAACATATATAAAAACATTAACATATTTAACTAATTTCATATATCTTCGGATCCTACTTCGGATTTCGGTTCGGTTCGGGTTATAACCAAACTCCAAAGTACTAAGCTCATAAGTCCCGTTCGGTTATTTTTATATAACAGTTCGGATCCGGTTTCGGTGTTTTCGGTTCGAGTTTAGGTAGATACTTCGGGTTGGGGTAAAAACGCCCAGGCCTATAAAGAATATAAGCTCAAGTCCCAAAGCAGGCTCGAAAGAAGAGACCAATAGCAGTACGAGAAGAAGCCGAAGTCTGAAGCCGAAGTTGAGTGTCAAAAGAATCACCATGTACACCCATCTAGAGATAACATTATTCGATATTTGGAGTACTTTACTTTGTGGTTTATATATAAAAATGAACCTTTTTTTGTCTAAAAAGGAGGTTTGGAACCACTTCTTCCCCCCCCCCACCCCTTCAGGAGGGATGTTAAATCCCTGGTGGCCAGCGATGTTTGAACTGCGGGTTCACCATATTGGGATTGTCTCTCAAGTGTCTCTAGTCCATCACCGCGTGGTTTTAAAAATGAACCTTATAAATCAGGGAAAATGTTATCTTAATTAACTAAATATATATATATATATATGAAAATCACAGAAAGAACCAAACATTGAATAATATCTAGTTGATTATGATACTCTTATGTTTTCCTTTTCCGTGTTCCTATTTGATGATATGGGATATTTTAAAAACAGTGTTGGACTTATGGTGTTCTGTTTTTGTAAATTTTGGGCCTTTTCCCTCTGAATTACAAACTTTTCGAAGTTATCTTTATCACTTCGAGGAGGGCCTTGTCCATTTATTGAGTGGGATTTTTTATTTATTTTTTGACAAAAAGTTTATCAAAATGTTTGGGTAGTATCTGACTAATTGAACTTTATATATATATATATATATATTTTTTTTTAATTGAACTTTATATATATATATATTTTAATTGAACTTGATATATATATATATATATTTTAATTGAACTATATACTGATTAAACTATTTAATTTTATTTATTTATTATATTATACCACTTAACATACTTTCCAATGGTGGCATGGAACTAAAAAGGACCTGCATTGTCCAACTAATAGTCTCTGTTTCTATCACTACTATCAATTATTAAATTAATAATAAATAATTCGTCAATTAAAAACTATAGCCAAAAAGGATGGATCATTTTGTTATAATCAAACTGCAACTAAGAAAAAGATAAAACCTTAATCATCAGGAAAAAAACTGAAAGAATTAAGAAAGGAAATATAAATTATGATCCATGAAACTTTAAAAAAATAAACATTCCGTCGATTGCAAAAAAAAATCTGGAAATCACACTACAATGGCGGATCCAATATTATATTTATTGATCTATTAATATACATGAACAAAATAATATATATAATCAAAATAAAATTATTTTATGCATAATATTGTGATATGTATAAATTTATATTTTCAATTAGAAGATATAAACAATTTTTTTAATAAAAAAGTACACACAATTTTAACGTGTGCTATATAAAATGAATTATGCACCATTATTAATAGAGATAAAACATTTATTCCAAAATATATTAATATTTTATTTACAATCTAGTTATAATGTATTTAGGCTGAAAATATTGGTTGTTCTATGTCTAGATGATCAGTAAATCCCTCTGGTTATACTGAAAATTCTATGAACCATTTCATGATATACAAGTTAAAAAAAGAAATTGAATGACATTATTACAATCTATCTTATTAAAACATGAACGCTATGGTGAACATAACCTTTAGTTATGTGTTATATTACATATGGAAACAACACTATACTATTGCTAGTGTTTCAAATGTTGGTTTTAAATAGTACAATATTAATTTTGTGTCCGACCAATATAAAACATTAGGTCCAGTAAAAGAAAGAGAACTAATTTGTTTTTCATGGGAACAAGAGGCTTCTGAGACATTTTATCCAACACACACACATTGTGCCCACTTAAATTATTTCAAGAAAACCAGAACTACAATTATACTACTTGTCTCTCATATTTTCGTTTGTACTGCACTACTGCTCGATCATCATCAAGTTCGGTTTGTGCCGCGTGAAAGTGAGTTTTTTGGGGAGCAACAACAAATGAGATAGTTAATTTGGCAAGAGTACAATTATTTAGTAATAGTTGACAGTAACCACTATGACTTGTTTATGTAACGATATATTATTAAATTGGAGTGTGAAGATTTTAAATATAGGTTTTATAGTCTTAGTCTTACAGCAATGCTTATATGTGTACTTTGACGTGAATGTATGTGTTTTTTCTATTTAGCTCTTGACTAATGTGTATAATATAATCCATAATTTGACGTCGTTAAAAAATAGTTACGTAAAGTAAACAACGTAAACTAAACCATGTTTTAAACATTTTTATCACGTGATTTGAACGTCGTGAGAGATGTGATTTCATTTAATTAAGAAATTTGTTACCATTATTAAAATATATTTGAATTTCGATCTATAGCATATGAGACATTAACCTTAGGATAAAAGTTGACGAAATACGGACGAATCCATAGCATCTGCACCTTAGAGCATGTACATCAATGAACCCCAAGAGGGGTTCATTGGAATTTTTTATGTATTTAATGGTGGGCTATGAACAGTGTTGAACCCGAACCAAATGTGCTTTTCCATCAATGAACCTCAAATTCGGGTTCATACGAATAAAATAATATTTTGTTGGAAAAAAAAACAAAAATTTTGAAAAAATTAAAAATTTGATTTTTTTTAAGAAGTTGTAATTTAATACATTGAGAATTCATAAACTTACTACATATTTTTAATTATTTCTTAAAAGGTTTTATTCAATACATTGAAAATTCAAGAACATACAAAATATTAATCACTACGATCACCAAATTTTGCCCATACATTTTCAACTAAATCAGCTTTCAGACGCTGATGAATTTGTGGATCCCGAACCTGGTTGCGAATGTTAAGCATATCAACATTCACACTTTCTCTCCTTCTCACCTGCGAACTTCGGCTAGATTCTCCTGACTCGAACTCAGATGTATTAGCTAGAATGTATCCTTGTCTTTCGTCCTCTACTATCATATTGTGCAATATGACACATGCTCTCATTACCTGTCCTATCTTTTCTTTGTCCCATTTAAGAGCAGGGTTTTTAACAATTGCAAACCTCGATTGCAAGACTCCAAATGCCCGTTCGACATCTTTTCTGGTCGATTCTTGACATTTTGCAAATGCCACTGCTTTAGGACCTTGAGGAAGCGGGATGGATTGGATAAATGTTGCCCAATTTGGATAAATCCCGTCGGTAAGATAGTAGGGCATACGTTAAGTGTGGTTGTTGACTTTGAACTTCACTTTAGAAGCTCGACCTTGTAAAATTTCATCAAAAACCGGTGACCGATCAAGAACATTGATATCGTTGAGGGTACCTGGTAATCCGAAAAATGAGTGCCATATCCAAAGATCTTGTGATGCCACGGCTTCTAAGACAATTGTCGGTTTTCCCGAAGCACGTGTGAACTGACCTTTCCAAGCAGTTGGGCAGGTTTTCCACTCCCAATGCATACAATCGATGCAGCCTATCATTCCCGGAAACCCCCGTGCCTCTCCAGAATCAAGTAGTCTTTGAAGATCTTCAGGTGTTGGTTTTCTTTGATACTCATCTCCAAACACTTGTATTATCGCTTCCGCGAAATTCTTCAAACATAAAATTGCAGTACTTGCCCCAAGTCGGAGATATTCGTCATTCGCATCTCCAGCACGACCGTAAGCCAACATTCTCATAGCTGAAGTACATTTTTGAAGTGTAGATAGGACATTCCTTCCATGACCATTTCTCTGTTGTTGAAAGTATGGAACTTCATTACCTAGACGTTCGACAATGCGAAGAAACAATGACTTGTTCATTCGAAAACATCGCCTAAACAAGTCGTGTGTGTATGTCGGATTTTCACTGAAATAGTCCTGCCAAAGTTGAATGTGTCCTACTTCCCGATCTCTTTCGATATAGACTCGTGTCTTCGGTTGTTTGGTAAGAGCATACTCGATGTAATCATCAATTTGTTCGTCGACCATTTCTTCAAATACTTCATATACTTCATCATCTGAGTTGCTTGGCATTGTTCCTGTTTTTATAACATATCAATAAAATTATTGAATATTTTCAAATAATTATTGAACAAATATTTAACCAAATGTGTATAAGTGTTTGTTTAAAACATATGTTTGTCTTCAACGTTGAGTTTTGGTAGAGAGGAAGAAGTAGAGTTTGAGTTATAAAAGCATACATCAAGAGAGCAAGTTTAAATAAAGCATCCGAGAGTTACATAACCCGTGACATGAAAAAGCATTGTTAAAACATAGTACAGACCGTGAAACAAAGCAACATCAGTGTACAAACCAACAAAAAAGTACACTGCATCCGATAGACATAAAACCAACCCGTGAGACAGCAACAGAAACCAACCCGTGAGACAGCTACTCCTGACATAACCTGCACAACAACAACGTGACAACATATGTTAATTACTACACCTATTGAGGCAAAAAAATAATGAATACACAGAGATCAAGCAAGTTAACCAAATCAATCAAGGAGTTCAGATATGAGTTTTTGTTTGAGGGTTATTTCGTTAGGGGATAGATCAGTCTCAATTTTGGCTAGTAGAAGTTGTAGGATTTTCTGCTTCGAGATCCTTTTTTTCTCAGCCATGATGGTCTCTATTTGATCGAATGCAGCTTCTTTCCCGTGCCTCTTGCGTTTGGCTGCTTTAGCAGCCTTAACACCAGCTGGTCTAACCTCGTCCTCAGCCATTACCTCTTCAGCTTCCTTTGTTTTCTCCTTCCCGCCATCTCTTGACTTGCACACTGACTTCCACTTCTGATCATGTCTCAGTTCCCTCCAACAGTGTTCCATAGTGAATTTCGCTTGGTAATCATTGAAGAAAATCTCATGGGCAGCCTTCATCACATCATCATCATTTTGACCACTTGATTGCTGCTTCAAAGCCGCGTCGTAGCTTCCTACAAACTTGCACACTTGCTCATTGACCCTTCCCCACCTCTGCTTACACTGACTCCACTCTCTTGGAGGGGAGCCAGTGAGCAGAGGGCTATCATTCACGTACGCCTCTATTCTCCTCCAAAAAGAGGTGATCTTCTGCTCATTACTGACAATAGGATCCTTGCTCGTATTCAGCCAACCACTGATGAGCACAAGGTCCTCATTAGTTGACCACTTCCTCTTGGAAGCCGCTTTCACTAACGCAGGAGAGTTAGGTATTGGACTGCTCTGCGAAGCTAGTAGGGAAATGAAACCGGAGGTTTGTGTGGAAAAGGGTTCCATGGTTTTCGTTTATGTTTTAGTTATGGTTTAGGTTTATTTTGTTAGATAATGAGGTTTTGATACTCTATTTAAACTAGTTTTCACGCAGGTAGTAGAGCAAAATTAAATGCAACCAGCCAAGCATTCAATATAAAGCCTAATAGAGAACAACTACTCCACACAGAGAAGTTATAATACACATCAAATCAACAACTTAATGGTATCAACTACTTAAACACAGATTTACTAATAAATACTTCTAGTTCAGTTTAGTTTGATTCCAAATTAATATTTATAGTTCTAGTTATCAATCCACGAAAACACATTCCAGTCTACATTCCAGTTCCAGTCTACATTCCAGTCTACATTCCACTTCTAGTTAGAACATTTACCTCTCTATTTCAGTCGAAGCACACCTTCTCTAGCGTACCGACCTGAACTGTGAGGCTTCGAACCTGTTCCTGGTCATGGAAACAACAAGAATACAGTGTTATTAGTTACTTATTAAATATTAATAGAGAACTGCAAGCTATTGTATTTACCTGCAGGCTCTCAATCCGGTTATTGAGACTCCACACCCCCTTGATAACCTCGTCAGCCTCATCCAGACGATTCCTCAGCCTTTCCATCTCCTCCTGGACACCAACCACCCAAGGATGACTATAATGCAACCCATTATCCTTGTTCACAACACAAAAAAAATATTTTAGACAGTTCGAGTTGGATAAAGTTTTATGACATAGATGAAGGAAAAAATATTTACTTCATAGTTTATGCACGTGAAGTAGCGCTTTCCAGGATGACTGTCGTAGTCTTCCTTCCCCCGTACCTCATCAATCATTCTCCCGCCGCAAGCACACCTTCTTGGAATACCGTACGTTGAATCCTCCACGAAGCCTAACATGTCGCTGTACTCCTTTTGTTTCTTTGAATCTCTTCGTTCTTCTGAGGGATCCATCCTGCACCAGAAAACTCTTTGATTAGAACAAACTAATGAAACACAAATCTCGACTCTATTAGAACAAACAAATCCTAACAAAGAAACCCCCTTTTCAAATTCATATCGACTCTATTAAACCCTAAAAAAGAAACCCTCTAATCAATTTCAGCTAATAGAAATCTCTCAGACTCGATTTAGAACCCTAACGAAGAAATCTCCTAATTTATTTTCCCTAAAGAGCGATTTACAACCGTAACAAACAAACCCCATTATCGATTTGTCCAAAACACGCGATTGGTGGAGAAACCCCCAAATCGAATTCGTATCGACGCTTTTCAAGCCTACAAAGAAAGAGACTGAGAAGAGGGAGGCTTACAGAGGACGGTGAAGTTGATCCGGACACTTTCCCTCGTCGATTTGATGGAAAAATGACCTCTCGATCGTCGTCGCTACAAAAATCGCCTGAGAACTCGCAAACCCTAGCTTTTGGAAGAGAAGAGGAAATGAGGAGAAAACACGCGAGGGGTGGCTGTTCCGCGTCGGATGTCCTCGCTCGTCTACCCAATCATCTGCCGACACGTGTACTGAACTCGCTTCACAATGGATCACTCCAGCGGTCCGGTTCACTTAAAATAACCCATTTTTAATTTTCTTTTTGGATTTAAAACCTGTGAAACCCAGCCCATGAACCCCTAATAATCTCTTGATGTACATGCTCTTAAAGTCACACTATAGAATAATATCGTAGGACCGTGTGTATTAGTGACACTTTGTTCAATTTTACATCAGCAGCCAATTTACTAAGGATTTCTTTCAATTTCTGATATGAAATATTTGTTTTTAATATGCCTTTTCAAGATGATGATTATTTGAGTGTCAATCTTAGAATGTTTGGGCAACGAAAGATGGACCGATTTTGGGTTAGATCGATAATGATTCGGATTGAATTGTTTGGATCGGACTCTGATATCATGTTAAGCTAGATGAACTTCTAGTTTAAAATCAATTAGTAATAAATAAAGTGTTTCACTTATTTTATATATTACTAACTATTTATTTCAATTTTCGATTCTGATGTATGACATTTGTCCCTTATAGAATTATAGTTTGGTTTCATTTTAATTGACTTGTTTTAAAGACTTCGTAACTTTGAATTGTTAGTCATGTGATAAATAACAATTTGACTTTTAAAATAAAGTCTTTTACAGTCTTATTAAGATATTCGGTTTGACCACGAGGATACATTGACAGAAAAATAATCGGTCTCTCAAAGTAGCTGGTGAGACATCGTAATCATCTTATGAACTTGGGACTAAATTGTGTATTTTGGTTATTTCAGGGAAATTTTAGGGGAAATTGCTACAACGGCACTATCCACTTTCCTCTCATCCTATGACTTCGTGATATATAGTAAATTAGTAATCATGAAAAAAATAAAATGAAAACAGTATTTATAATTTTAGTTACATTACATTTTACAATTTTAACTAAAAAAAAACTGACAATCTTGCACGAATTGCTCGTAGTCAACGGTCTTATTTTGTTCTCATCGACAAATTATCTGAAAGACGAAAACATCTCCGGCAATAGTTTACATAAATCCAAATTATCTTCTAACATTCATTTGTTTCTGGTAATCCTTAGCTCAGCAATGTACTATATAGTATTAAAAGTTTCATTAATGTGAAGCTAACTTATTTATGTTAATCCCTTAGCTCAACTGTGCAGCGAAGTACAACAATTACCATCAATAATCACGTACCTATAACTTACTTATGAAAGAATAATAAATTGTTATTTGAATAAACAAAGATAGAATGAAAGAAAAGTAGTAACAAGAAAATAACGAACATTTCTGAGTAGTTTACATAGAAAATTCTGAGAAACTTTAGTGTATAGGTGAAATGAATATTCAAATTTTAATGGTCCCCATCTGAACTCTGAACCTCGTCCCAATCTTTATATAAGACGCATCGATAATCCATTTCTTCATATCTCTCTAACTCGAAAAAAAAAAGAAAGCCTATTGTTTCTTGCTACAAACACAACCAAACAATTTTTTTTTAAATATTCACACCATCTCTCCAATGGCCTCACTTCAACTTTCTTCTCATTTTCTGGGCACAAACACTCAAAAACACAACTCCATGTCCATTTCTCGTACTTACTCTCCAAACCCATTCACCAGATCATTCTCCCGCAAGGTTTGTTGTTGTTGTTCTCTGTCTTTTGTTTTGGTTATGTTCTTATCTTTTCTTCTAAGGACTTCATAGATATATTATTTGAGTAACGTTTTTGTCACACTTGCAGAAGTTTATGTCGTGTTCCATGTCTATGAATGGGTGCGAGGGTGATTTCAAGACTCCACTAGGTACAGTGGAGACTAGGACTATGAAGACAGTTCTATCTACAACAGCCGCCACTGAGAGGCTTATCTCCGCCGTCTCTGACCTAAAATCTCAACCTCCGCCGTTTTCCTCAGGCGTCGTCCGGTTACAGGTACATGACTTTACTCTGTTTCTAAAGATCAGATATCGCCACGTGGTTCTTGTGGATTGGGTTATGGTGATATCGTTCTATAGTTCGTATTATTACCGTATCCTTATGCCAGATCATTTAAGTTTATTTTTTTAATAAGAGTAGGATAACTTTTTTTAAACTATATTTTACTCGACTGTATTTTGTAGTCACTCAATGATTTTATAAAAGTAGTAATCTTAAATTTTTAATGTGGGGCTGATGTTAAAATATTGCTTGATCATTAAAAGGGTTTTATAAAATTATGTTGTGTAGTAACATGGCACGTATCACTTTCCACTTACTTTAGTTATAGTAATTACGTTTAACAAAAGTTATGAGAGACGGTAGGGTCAATGACATCGGTATTAACCATTAAAGCTAATTAATAATTGTTTCTTTTGGTTATTAATCATAAACAGTCTTTTAAAGACAGTGGGCTAATCATCACCAATATAGGATAAGATATGGCTATTGTAGTTTATTTAATTACAGTACTAGTTTATGAATAAACACACACACATTCGAAGTTTCGTCGTACCAGAATCTTAAAACGTCAATAGAAATATTAAATGGACGTTTTGGAGTTTCTACATGGACGTCAAAAATGAATACTTTTCCTTTTACTCAATTAAATTAAATGTTGACCTAATATAGAGTTGACCTGAAACAGTCAAACTTACAAAGACATTCGAGAAAAGAAAAGGAAATTAATAACTGTTGTAATCGAGTTAAAAACTGTTTAATTAGAGTTGGTGAGTAATTACTATTTAAGCTTGAAAAGTAACGGATAATGATTTGAGTATGTGGGGCCAAGTGTGGAAAGGCGACAATCAACATTTTCCCGCGCAATTTCTCATGATCCCTAATTTTAATTCGGTTTGGTTCGGTTTAGGTGCCAATTAACCAGCAAATCGGAGCAATCGATTGGCTTCAAGCTCAGAATGAGATTCATCCTCGCTGCTTCTTCTCTCGCCGTAGCGACGTTGGTCGTCCCGATCTTCTTCGCGACTTGGCGAGCGAGAACGGTGACAGTAACGGTAACGGAGGCTCATCAGATCGTGATCTGGTTAGCGTCGCCGGTATCGGATCCGCCGTGTTCTTCCGTGACCTAGATCCCTTCTCTCATGATGACTGGAGATCCATCCGAAGGTAAAGTAATAAGCTTTACAATTTTTATTCCGCTTCTTAGTGATCTGATTGTTTAGTGGTTAACGTTTTTGAAGGTTTCTGTCAACTAAGTCGCCTCTGATCCGTGCCTATGGAGGCATGCGGTTTGATCCTAACGGCAAGATCTCTGTGGAGTGGGAACCCTTTGGTGCATTTTACTTTGCAGTGCCTCAGGTAACCTTAAAGTTTGATTCTTTGAATTAATGTACTGGAAGAGGAGACTTGTTTGACTAATATGTAAATTGGCTGATTCACACGTATAGGTTGAGTTTAATGAGTTTGGGGGAAGTTCAATGTTGGCTGCAACTCTTGCTTGGGATGACGAACTCTCTTGGACGTTGGAAGATGCCATTGAAGCACTTCAAGAGACTATGCTTCAGGTTAATTTATAACAAACTTAGCTTTTTAAGTTATTGAATGGTCTTTTATACTAACGAGAACTTTGTTGTGTCAGGTTTCTTCTGTTGTGATGAGGTTACGAAGAGAATCTTTAGGAGTATCTGTTCTTAGCAAGAATCATGTTCCCACAAAAGGAGCGTATTACCCTGCTGTAGAGAAGGCTTTGGAGATTATTAAGCAAAAGAGTTCATCTCTTAACAAGGTATTTTAGTGACCAGTGTCTTCATTTGTTATTACACTGTTATCGTTTCCAGCTTAACTGATGTTTTCTGTTTGGAAAACTAGGTTGTGCTTGCTCGCAACAGCAGGATTATAACGGATACCGACATTGATCCCATTGCTTGGCTTGCACAGTTACAGGTCTTTATTTTTGACTATGGATACCATATTCACTCTTAGAATAAAGCAAGGTTAAGACTTGAATCTCACTCAAGTTATTGCTTGACAGAGTGAAGGGCATGATGCTTATCAATTCTGCCTGCAACCACCTGGTGCACCAGCTTTTATCGGCAACACGGTATGTTATATAAGTAGTTTTGTTGGTGCATTCCATTTGGTTTCACATGTATGGAAGAAACTGTTGATGAAGATATGTTCACTTTGTTATTCCCTTCTAAAGATATTCGTGTGACACACATCTTTGTGAAACAGCCTGAGAGACTTTTCCAAAGGAGTCAGTTAGGTGTCTGCAGTGAAGCTTTGGCTGCAACTAGGCCTCGATCTGCGTCAACGGCTCGTGATATGGAGATAGAGCGTGACTTACTAACCAAGTCAGTTTTTTACTTGACTGCTTTGAACAATCATAGAATCCATTTTTTTTCATTGAAATTTCTGGATACGCGTACTGACTTGGTTTACTAAACTGCTGCAGCCCCAAAGACGACCTTGAGTTCTCTATAGTACGAGAGAATATAAGAGAAAAGTTAAACGTAAGTTCAATCTTATTGCTCTGCATCTTTCAAACCTTTTGTCTTACAGTTAACAAGTGTATTGACACATGTTCTTATTATCATTTTTCTTCTTTGCAGTCTATATGTGACAAGGTAGTTGTTAAGCCCCAAAAAACTGTGAGGAAGCTTGCAAGAGTGCAGCACCTATATTCTCAATTGGCGGGGAAGCTCAGGAGAGAAGATGACGAGGTGAGATAATAGTATTTGAATAATTGTACATCACATGATCATCTAGATTGCTTGAAGTTTAAGGGTTGTGAATGTTTATCTCCAGGCTCTTTTTTTCTTTACATTAGGTTTGACTCTTTTGTCGTGTGTTTGATTTACAGTTTGAGATCTTGGCTGCTCTGCATCCAACTCCTGCTGTTTGTGGGCTTCCAGCTGAAGAAGCCAGACTTTTGATTAAGGAAATAGGTAAGATATCTGCCTTTTTATTTTCTTCTTTCAACCATCTCCATGTTCATGACTCTTCTTCTTCCAATTATGCTTATTCAACATCTCGCGTCTCTAGAATCATTCGATAGAGGAATGTACGCCGGACCTGTTGGTTTCTTTGGTGGCAAAGAGAGTGAGTTTGCAGTTGGGATCAGATCAGCTCTAGTTGAAAAGGTGAAGCTTACTTGATGATCTCCCCCCTAGCAAATGAAAGAAAAGCACTTTCCTAAGTTTTACAAGCCGTTCTAAATCCTTTCTTTTAAACGAGTACAGGGTCTAGGGGCATTGATCTATGCGGGGACAGGGATAGTAGCAGGAAGCAACCCAACCTCAGAGTGGAATGAACTTGATCTAAAGATATCTCAGGTGCAGACTTGTTTTAAAAACATTGCACTTCTTTTGTTTCCAAAAAGTCCTACGTTTTATTCATTTGTGTGGTTGTTTTTTGCAGTTCACCAAGTCAATTGAGTCTGAGGCAACAACAACAGCAACAACTCTGCAGACACTTAATTGAAGAAAGAGTAACAACATTTGTTTTTTTTTCTTCTTTGAATTGTATGGGAATGGGTTTCCAATAGAAAATCATTGTGTGTTTTGTTTACGTTGTAAATAGAAAAGAATAATTTCTGAAAGTTATAGCCTTTTTTCTTGATTGTTAATGGGCTGAGTCCTTATTCGTTGTAACTAGGCCGGGCCTAATCTGAATGATAATCTACTAGAGTCTTTTTATGATCTTCAATTTGTATTTAAAGTTCTAGAACAAAAAAAAAGGAGATAAAGCGCTAACGAATATGATTGGTTTAAAACCACAAAGACATCATCTGACGTGTCAGTTTCTCTGTCTCCAGAGATTCCAGATAGTGTGCGAACGTGGAAACAACACACGAACACGAAGGCATCTTCAAAAGAAATTTTTTTTCTTTCATCGCTTTGATCTTCTTCCAATGGCTGTCAACGCTCCGATATCGTCTCCGGCGACTCACTCGCGAACACAGTTTCTCTCCAGTCCCGTTCTCCCTCGCTTTCGCCGGTCATACTCCGCCGTGAAGTCACCAGCAGCCTTCTCCGTCGTCTCAATGGCTCCTCAGAAGAAGGTAATTTCATAAATAATCTCTTTTTCTATCTTGCTTCTCCTTTCCATTACATGTTTAAGCTCTGAGAGCTTATGTCCCTTTCACGAGTCACTTGTGAAAGCTGCATAAAGTATGAATCTTTTATGTGTCTCTTAGGATAGAAAACTACAGAGAGTAATCCTTATATCTACAGTAATCTGTGGTGGCCTTAGTGAACAGTTTAATAGACACCACAGATTCTCAAAGGACTAATCTTTGATGGATATATACATTAGGTGAACAAATATGATGCCAAGTGGAAGAAGCAATGGTACGGAGCCGGACTATTCTTCGAAGGAAGTGAAGAAGTAAACGTCGACGTTTTCAAGAAGCTTGAGAAGCGAAAAGTGCTGAGCAACGTTGAGAAATCTGGTCTGCTCTCGAAAGCAGAGGACTTGGGACTCACGTTGTCATCTCTTGAGAAGCTTGGTGTCTTCTCCAAAGCAGAGGAGCTTGGTCTTCTCAGTCTCCTTGAGACTTTAGCCGGTACTTCCCCTGCTGTCTTAGCCTCGGCTGCACTCCCGGCTCTGACGGCTGCTATTGTAGCTGTGGTGTTGATTCCTGATGACTCTACTACTCTGGTGGTTGTTCAATCGGTTTTGGCTGGTGCTCTTGCTCTTGGAGCTGTTGTTTTGTTGGTTGGTTCTGTTGTTTTGGATGGTCTTCAAGAAGCTGATTGATTTTTTCCTCTGTAAACCAAACATATATAAAACTTTTGTCCAACTGATTTATGTTAGTTTTGCTATAAACCATAAATGTAAGGTTGAATGATTACCTAACATCCCGGTTTTTGGTATATCGTAGTATATGTAAGAAAAGTTTTTAAAAACTGATTTGGTTATCTATGTAGTGTAATTATCTATGTAGTGTAATTATCTTTTCGATCAAACATAATCATGTTTGAGCTAGGATAGTAGAAAGATAAGTGATTTGTTGACCATCACACTAGATGGAACCCATATGTGAGTGAGCATGAGAGGCCCATAAACTTTAGTTATAAATTCATGGTCAGGCCATGTCATAAGCAATTCAGAAAGAAGCTTTGTAACAATTAAACAAACAGTACATACAAATACATTCATCCTCCAGTGAAATCAAAGTTCTAACTAAGCCAATAAATTACAAATTTTCAACTTTCCAAACCAAAAATAAAAAAGAATCACTAAAAGCAAAGTGAAATAAAACAAAATTACACATTTAAAAGCTCAGAAAATTTTGAGCAGAGGAAAACAAAGCCATTATATTGCTTATGTTTTGGTGGATAAGCAAGTGTGAAGATCAAACAGCAACAGATTGTCCAGTGAGTGCATCATGGAGATGCAACGACCCATCTTTCATCAAGTTTAAACTTAAGCTCTTGAATCTCTCTCTTGAGTATTGTCTTGATGCCTTTCTCCAATCTGTTCCAGCTTTCATCATCACCACAAACTCATCATAGTTTATACGCCCATCCTGCAAAACCAAAACATTAGTATTTAGCATCATTCTATAACAAGAGTCTTTAAGGGTCAAAGAGATTATGTGACCTTGTCAGTGTCAACTTCACGCATTATGTCGATTAGTACACTGTTGTCTGGTTCACCTAACTCGTCCGTTAAAGCTCTTCTTAGTTCATCTGATTCAATGTAACCACTTCCATCTTTGTCAAAGAACATAAAAGCTTGTCTGAAATGTTCATCATTCTCCATCTTCTGCAAGTGTATTATCACTGCTACAAACTCTCCATAGTCTAGGCATCCATTTCCATTAACATCCGCCTGCATCAAAGAAAATTCATGAATGTTAGTACTAGAGAAGACAACCATTGTAGAATCTTTTGATCAAGACAAAAAGTTACCACTTCCATCAACATTTTGATCTCTGGTTCACCTAGTTGTGAACCAACTTTCTTTAGTCCAGCTCTGAGTTCTGGATACGTTATTTTACCATCGTTGTCATCATCCATCAGTGTAAACATGTCTCTGATGACTTCAACTTCTTGAATAGACAAGTGCTCAGCTATTACCTGGAAGCATCAATAGGAAGTAAGTGAAGAAACCAATCAAACTCAAACCAAAAGTAAATGAGAGGCAATACTTACACGTAGAGCTTTCTTTTTCAATCTATTCATCATGGAGAACTGCTTCAACCTTGACCTAACGATATCCCCTAAGGAACATTTGGAGCTTTCTTTGCGTTCTGTATCCAAGGGTGATCTACAAAAGAGGTAACAAAGACCGTCAAGTAGAGCAGAGAACATGAAAGATTACAAGATCCATGATCCATCATTACCAAGAACTTGCTGAGCAGTCAAACGCTTAGTGGGATCAGGGTTCAGCATCTGCTTCACAAGGCTCTTTGCGCTTTCAGATATCTGTGACCAAGGGTCTCTCTTAAAATCAAGAACTCCCCTCAAGATTGCAAGAGCCACACCTTGTTCAGTCTCTGCAATCAAAACCTCGAATCATTCAGTGTAGATACAAAACTTATTATCAGGAATCAAAGCTGCTTTGCTTATACCAGCCCAAAACGGAGGAACACCACAGAGCAAGATGTAGAGGATAACTCCTGCACTCCACACATCAACCTCTGGTCCATAATCTTTCTTCAACACTTCTGGTGCCATGTAATATGGACTCCCCACAATCTCTGTAAACCTCTCTCCTGCAAAAAAAGCATCAAACTCTCATAAACATCTTCAACCACATTCTGAATCTCAAAGTTTCTATTTCAGGAAAGTACCAGGCTTGAAGAGCACGGATAAGCCAAAGTCAATGGCCTTAAGTGCAGAGTTCTCCTTCTTATTAGCAAACAAGAAGTTCTCAGGCTTCAAGTCCCTATGCATAACACCATTCATATGACACATCTTCACAACCTCCGCGACGGTCCTCGCCACGGTGGCCGCCGCACGCTCCGTGTAATGCCCTCTAGCAACAATCCTATCAAAAAGCTCTCCTCCTTCACAAAGCTCCATCACAAGATGCACGTTCTCGTTATCCTCATAAGTCGCCTTGAGCTTCACCACGTTGGGGTGATCTGGTAAGGTGGACATGATCGTGACCTCGCGGCGGACGTCCTCCACGTCAACGGCGGTCCGGAGCTTTCTCTTGGAGATTGACTTGCAAGCTAAGGCTTCGCGAGTCTCACGGTCCGTGCAGAGGTAGGTGATGCCGAATTCTCCACGGCCTAGCTCTCGTCCTAAGATGTACTTGTCGCTGATCTGAGTACGGTGGCTCATAGGGACGTCGGGGAGGACGCGTATGGGACCGTGGGATCTCAGACCGTCTGGATCGTGGTACGTGTTTGGTTTCCGGACATGTCGTTTCTTGGTTTGGTTCTTGGTTTGTTTTGAGTCTGCTTCTGGGTCAAACTTCACACAGGCGATGCAGTTACCCATGTCTGAGTTTCAAACTAGTTCCAAGAAGCTTCACGGTGGTGATGACGGCGTGTTTTTTCCAGTTAAACGGAGAGTTTGCAGTTTATGGAGAGAAGAGAAGACGCGGGTTTAGTTGAAGAAAGGTTCGACCATTTTGTAAATTTCAGTTTGATTATATTAAATAGTTGTATTTATATAGTTAAATATAAAGGGAAAAAGCAACTTGGTTTGCATCTGTAAAATTGAAATAAAAATGCAATAAATTGTATTTCGAGCGGTTTTGTAAATTTTAAATTATACTTTTCTAATTATAAAAATATTTGAGTGTATTTCAAACGGTTAGTTATATACTTACAACAACTTTTGTTACTCTTTCCTGTATTTTAAAAGAAGAGATGACTAGGAAAATTATTAGCCGTCGATTTGTTGAGGTGGAGGGTTGAGATGAAGTAAGGTGAAAGGGGGGAGTTTGATGAAGTTGTTGACCATGGAAGTGGATATGGTGACATTGTCAAAAAGTGTGACGTTGGTTTCATTTGAGTTGTTGGTATTAAGTATTATTAACCAAATCATTTTCTGTTTGAAATCAACAGTATTGAGTATGTAATTAAACTTCTTGAGAGTTGTTTTGTCTTGTCCCCTCTAATTACATTACTTGATAAAAAAAGTAAGTTACTAGCTTTACTAAATCTTCATTTTTTTTGTTCTTGGCTTTACTAAAATATTATAGTTTTTTGGTACCATTAATATTTTTATACACTTTCCATATGAAAACAATCTCACGTTGTTAGAACATTGTAATTGATTTGAAAGTTTCTGCAAAGAAAAGATTCGGTGAAGATAATTTCAAAACCTATCAGATATGTAATCATCAGGATAGGAAAGATTAGGTGTAGACTTTGTCAATGTAAGGATCAATCAATCGTAACTAAGAAGATTCCACTCATCAATTAAACAAATATGAACGTCCTATTCTGTTTTCTTTCTCTAGTAAGTAATTAAATTCATATTCAAACAAATGTTTTTTTTTTTTAAAAGCAACAATTGTATGCAGCGTCCAAGTATGCTAATATATAGACTATAATACGAATACTTATATATAGACTAATGTGGGATTGATTGATTTTTGAAAAAAAAACTATGAAAATGATCAAATTATCAGTGGGTCATGTATTGATTTTTCTTATTGTATTTAAAAAGAAAAAGAGATGATGGACCATGTTTTATCTTGTGCAACTTTTAAGCTGGCAAATTATTAAAAATATGTGAAAAAGGGACTTTGTTTGATGAGTGAAAAAACATGAGATTGTGTATGAAATGATGGGCTCAACTAAAATGCCTGAGATTGCATGTATATGTGGCGTTGTCGTGCCAACTAGTCAATTTATTGAAGCCCCATCACTTTTTTCATAGAACCCTCTTATCTACAACCTAAAACTATAAATATTTTATGGGATGGACAATTAATATCTATTTGGAATATGAATGAATCTTTATTGTTTTTGTTCGATGTGGTTGTTTACCTTCCATAGAATTTGATCGATGATCTCTTGAGTCTCTTCTTCTTCTTTACCATTTAAACGTTCTTAACTTCTACGTAATAAACAAACTTTTTTTTGTCTACTAAAGTATATAATATATACGTATATATATATGTTGCAGCATAAAGCTATCACAACTATTCTTTCTTTAGATGGCAGTATAAATCAGTATATTTTAGTAGATTATTTTGATTGATTATTGCTGATTAATATTGAGAATTTTAGAACTATTTTATAAGTTTTTGATTAGGTTTTACACTTCTACTAGTACAAGTTTGTTGAAATTATAATGGATCACATAAAGATACTCCTAGTTGGGCTCACAAAAAGATAAATGGGCTACAAAAGCCCATTAGATATTTGTTTCTTCAGCTCTAAACTAAATGATTTCAGCTGCAAATTATTCCTTCAAAATTGAATCTGCTTCTCATAAATCATTGGTTACTCTCATTACATTATTTATAAAGTTTATTCTTATTTATTTTTAGAGTTATCCTTATTTATGTTCATATCAACACACTAATATGTCTTGTACTTATTTGACTTCGTCCATCCATATATTTTTATGTGCTTTCATATTTTCAGGGATCTTTTGTGTGTTTTTATTAAACTCTGCCGTTTATATAGTTTATAGTTCTTACAAATCAACCACTAACTTTTTAAAAATAACAATTCCGCACTACATGTACACTACTCTAAAGTTGACGATGAAAATCGATTAATATTTGCAAGATGCTATTCTTAATAATGACTGCTAGCTTGAACATGGATTTACCATTAATTAAAACATTATAAAATGGTTATGGTATTTCAGACAAGAATGTGAATGGCATTAATTAAAGAGATAATTGGCTAAAGTGCCTTATTTGGCACCTATAATTAGAGACTTGCCCATGATGTGACAATCACTTTCCTTTGGACCATTTTGCCTTTCTCCACACTCTCTCTCCTCTCTTTGACGTCTCCCTTTTTTTTTCTCTTCAATCCCTAATTATTTTACAAATCTCTATCATTCTATATACAATTAAATTTTAAATTTCATTATTTTTTCATAAGTGGCTTTGAATCCTCAAAATTTTCACCTTTTTTTTCTCTCCAATCCCTAATTATTTTACAAATCTCTATCATTCTATATACAATTAAATTTTAAATTTCATTATTTTTTTCATAAGTGGATTTGAATCCTCAATTTTTTGATGATATCAATTTTCTGGGTTTTAGATTCGACGTCGTGTTAGCGGTTAACAAATATTGTAGACGTTAACAGAAGTGTTAGTTGTTAACACTATAAAATGGTTATGGTATAGTTCAGATAAGAATGTGAATGGCCTAGCTATCCTAGGAAAGCATGAATCTTGATGTCACATGTACTAAATAATAAGTATACAGAGGTATATACTTAGGTAGGTTAAAACGAAAATTAAATAAAAAAATAAAAAACAAAAAAAAAGATATAAAGAAAAAGAGAAAGACAATAAAAGCAAAAAGTCGTGACCTTTGCAAAGTCGTAAGCTTCTGGCCAATTTTGCTTGGAGGGCAAAACAAGCTCGAAGCTTCCACATTTGACGGCCACAGAGGAAGAAACCAAAACAAGCTTCAAGAAGGAACTCAAGCTCCACAACATTTTTGAAGGTGACGCCCTTGTTATGTTATGAGAGTGTTAGTGTTCTTGAAGTTGCCTTTAGATTATATCATTATACATATTCAAAACGTTTGTTTGATTCCTGGAGTTGATCAGTTTGTTAAGGTTTGAATGTGTGGAAACTCTAACAATGCACAATGGTTTTGAGAAGCTGATACTTTCTGGGTTATGGAGAAGCTTGAAATGAAAATGAAAGGCTTAGTTTTTGTTTCTTTGAAATTATACAAGACTAAGAGTGACTTTGCATAAGTAATGTACATTACATAGCTTCATGTAACTAACTGAGTTGGTGAGAGAACTCAGGTAGTGTATTAGGTTGCCAATGTTGTCTAAGGGAACACTCTCTTTTGTTTGTTTTTGCTTCATATTTGAATCTTTTAAGCCGTCTCTGAGCTTATGATTCCTTTGCCAATATAGTATAAAGGAACACTCTTTTGTTCTTGCTTTATGTTTGAATCTCTTGAGCCATCTCTGAGCTTGTGGTTCATTTTGTTTTCTTTGACAGACAATGATTCGTGCAAAGCAGATCAGTAATCTTTCCAGTTCAGCAAGATCCTTTTTTCTTGGTGGAACAAGATCTAGTGCAGCTGATGGAAACTCTTGCACATCCGCTGAGGATGAAAGCTGCGTCTTGAGACGCCAGCACCAAAATAGGCCTGAAGCTGTACAAACTGGAAAAAGAGTTTCAAATATATTACCAGTAGAGGCCAATGCTGAGCATTTCACCCGACCATCTCCTCTTCCTCTCCATGTTTCTCCTCCTGTTTTGCCTGTGAAACCAGATCCTGTTCATCATAAGATCCCACTATCTGATGGAACTGAAGTCTGTATGGTCGATCCTACTCTGCCTATTACTAGTGTTAAGTCTGTGGCTCATGATTTACCGACAACAACTGTCTCTGGAAAGAGGAAAAGCATGCCCCAAAGACCCAATAATGTGCATGCTAAGGATGACAGGAAGACAAACTCTTGTGTTGAAGGTTTCAGTGACTCCTCAGGGGATATGATGAGAGTGACACCAGCACCTAGGCAGTATTGTAACTCTGGCTACGTGGTAGAGAATGTTTCCAGTATATTGCGGAGATTCAAATGGGGCCCTGCTGCTGAAGAGGCGCTTCAAAGTTTTGGTATCAGGATGGATGCATACCAAGCAAACCAAGTGCTTAAGCAGATGGATAACTATGCTAATGCTCTTGGTTTTTTCTACTGGCTGAAAAGGCAACCTGGGTTTAAGCATGATGGCCATACTTATACCACTATGGTTGGCAACCTTGGTCGTGCAAAGCAGTTCGGTGAGATAAACAAGCTTCTCAATGAGATGGTTAGAGATGGATGCAAGCCAAATACCGTTACATATAACCGTCTTATACATAGCTATGGCCGTGCAAATTACCTCAAAGAAGCCATGAATGTTTTTAGTCAAATGCAAGAGGCTGGATGTGAGCCTGACCGTGTAACTTACTGTACTCTTATAGACATCCATGCTAAAGCTGGGTTTCTTGACATTGCCATGGACATGTATCAGAGAATGCAAGCAGCTGGGCTTTCTCCTGATACTTTCACATACAGTGTTATAATAAACTGTCTTGGCAAAGCTGGTCATTTACCTGCTGCTCATAGGCTCTTTTGTGAGATGGTTGATCAAGGTTGTACCCCTAGTTTGGTCACATTCAACATCATGATAGCTTTGCACGCCAAGGCGAGGAACTATCAGAGTGCGTTGAAGCTCTACCGAGACATGAAGAGTGCAGGGTTTCAACCTGATAAAGTGACTTACAGTATAGTTATGGAGGTGCTTGGGCACTGTGGGTTTCTCGAGGAAGCAGAAGCTGTTTTCACTGAGATGCAATGTAAGAACTGGGTTCCTGATGAACATGTTTACGGTCTTTTGGTGGACTTGTGGGGGAAAGCTGGCAACGTGGAAAAAGCTTGGCAGTGGTATCAAGCAATGCTTCACGCTGGTCTAAGACCTAATGTTCCTACATGCAATTCTCTTCTCAGTACTTTGCTTAGGGGTCACAGGCTGTCTGAAGCTTATAATCTATTACAAAGCATGCTGGCGCTTGGTCTGCAGTCTTCTTTGCAGACATACACATTGCTCTTGAGTTGTTGCACAGATGCTCGTTCAAACTTTGACTTAGGATTCTGTGGCCAGCTAATGGCAGTCTCAGGTCATCCTGCACACATGTTTCTCCTCAAAATGCCATCTGCAGGTTCTGATGGCCAAAAGGTACGTGAACATGTTAGCAACTTCCTTGATTATATGCACAGCGAGGACAGAGAGAGTAAGAGGGGGCTCATTGATGCAGTAGTGGAGTTTCTCCACAAGTCAGGACTGAAAGAAGAGGCGGGCTCGGTTTGGGAAGTGGCTGCAGTTAAGAATGTGTATCCAGACGCACTGACAGAGAAAAGCTGCAGCTACTGGCTCATAAATCTTCATGTAATGTCAGAAGGAACTGCAGTGACCGCACTGTCTAGGACACTTGCATGGTTCCGTAAGCAGATGTTGGTTTCAGGAGAATGTCCTTCAAGGATTGATATAGTAACTGGTTGGGGAAGACGAAGTAGAGTCACAGGCACTTCAATGGTGAGGCAAGCAGTTGAGGACCTGCTCAACATGTTCAACTTCCCATTTTTCACTGAGAATGGGAACTCAGGCTGTTTTGTTGGATGTGGAGAGCCTCTCAAGAACTGGTTAGGTGAATCATATGTTGAGAGGATGCATTTGCTTTAGTGTAGATTAGTTGTTTTTTTTTCTTCTTTTTAAGTCCTATTGAATTGTTATTATTCTTTGGCTGAATCTCAGTACTTGGTTTGATGACATAATAAGTTTTAAGGTGTAAGCCTTAAGGTTGAATTTATCTCCAGAGTTTTGTTGTCAAACATTATTCTCCTCTTGCAATGGGATGTAATGGGGAGTATATAAATCAATCTTTCAGGGTTATAACACCCAAATTTATTGACATTTGGAGTAATTTTTGTATGTTTTATTTTTGTACATCATCAAATGTTACAAAACTGTTTCCTTACTAGCCATGTACTGCATAGACTGCTGATTCCACAATGATGTGAATGGAAAAGGAAAATTGGAGGAAGATCTAAAGGAGCCTTGTATTGTAGGAGCCACAAGATGTGCATTTGTGGTATAGCCAATGGTAAGGAGCTTCTCCTTTTCTTCCACAGTCATTACACAGTATCACCTGTACCAAACCATATTTCTCATTCAGTCATTCTTGCGTCTCAATAACCGATCTAGAAGTAACTAGACTAGAGAGATAATGGCTTTGTCCTATGTAACTATATGAAGAGAGAGATGTAAACCTGAGTTTTGTTGGAGTATTCATCAGGCATCTTTTCTTCTGCAAGCAATGCATCTAACATCCTAAAGTAGACCTGTGTGAAACAGTCCTTTGTTTAGTGACTGAGCAGTGCACATTGCTTCAATAAAGACTCAAACACTTTGGTTTCAGAAGATAAGCAAAACTATATGTGCTCTCAGAGCATATTGATACAACTGCTAAATTCTTATACGGGAAAGCAATAGTCTGTCTGAAAATGGTGAAACTGACCTGCATATCTCCTAGCGACTTGCTGCAGACAGGGCATGTGTAATGCGAACAAGTGTAATCCTACCACCAGAACCAAAGAACAAAATCTTAGCATCTTCTTTTAGGTTTCAATATTACCCACAAGCATTAACAAAGTTAAGTACCTGAAAGCATTTTGAGTGCATCATGTGACCGCATGGAAGAGCCTTCACTGGGGAGTTGGAGGTGAAGATGTACTCATGGCAAATGGGACAGTTATCTTCTAAGCATTTTTCTCTGCAAACATGCTCTCTTAACGAAAGTGCCATACAAGCATTGCATTTCATACAATGGAAGTAATCAACGCCCAGTCCTTTCCCTACTCGGCAGAGATTGCAGTAGGGACAATGATAAATTTTCCTGTTAAGAACATTGGCTTGTTAGACTAAGAGGCACACTTGAAACATCAAAGTACATGTGCTGAAGCAGAGGAGTAACTACCTTTCATCGTCATATAATTTGCATATCTTGCAGAAGTACTTTCCCATTGATGACTGGCACAAAGTATTTGAGCAATTTGCACCAATTGGCTGAATCAGGAGGCATGCCATGCACATCATCTTTTTGATCTGTTTCCTGCATAAAAAGTCAAGAGAATCAAGAACCATTAGAGGGCCAAACAAGTTTTCGTTCCTCATAAGACAGTAGAAAGATGGTAACACTACCTATCCAACGAGTGATCAGCCTCTTCATCATGGCATCGTATACACGTGAAGAGCTGGTCACAACAAGGAGCAAGAAGCTTGCAGTTCCTCTTGTAGTGCTTGCAGCCAAAGACTAAACTGTGAGGATCTCGATAAGATGGATGCTGACCTTGAACTGTTTCTGTACTGCTTGAGAGAATGGATGGTTCTTGATTCTGCATCCGCTGTGAAATAATCCAACGGCTGAAAAAGGTACATGACATAATATTAGTCTTGGCATAAACAAAGGAAAAATTTAATAAATGATCATAACTATCTAATGGTCACTCTTGTAAGTAGAACTCTGTAGAAGACCAAACAGACTTGTCAGCTTATCTGGATATGTTACAACAAGATGTTGTCATAAAAAAGAGAGAAGTGACAGGGCCTACCTCATTAACAAGTTCTGCTTGAGATATGATTTCTTCTGAGAATCTAGGGAAGAGTCACATGATATTTTTCTGATCGTAGCCGCCATTTCTTCCTGACTCATTGTTAACAAGGGTTCATATTTCTTGGATTGACCAAACTGGATAGCCTTCTGAGACATTGTGATCTGACAGTTGCAGTCATTTTGTTCTTTGTCCTCCTTTTTGTCAGCTCCTCTACATATCTTCTTACTTTCTGAAAGTTCTTGATCTTCGCCCTCTTTGTTATTAGGAGCAGTCTTTCCAAGTTGTTGCTTATCCACTTCCATGTCTGTCTCTGAAAGCTCCACAAGTTTGCTGCCAATGCTCCCTCTCTCCCCATCAGAAGCTCCTTCAAAGATATACTTCCAAACAATCTCCAGTGGATCTGAATCCCCAAATGGATCATTGTTTGCTTCTCCTGCTTCCTCTTGTACAATGTGACCGTTGTACCATTCTGTTAGCCACTCAACAAACATTGTTTTCCTTGTTGCTTGTCGCCACAAGGACATTACAACATGTTGTTCATCAGATTTCAAAGAATCCATCAACCAGGGAATCATATCCTGCAATATCTCCCCGCTTATTCTCCCAAGTATGCATCCTATGATCTTCTCTTGTTCTTCAATATCAAAACAGTCCCTGAATAGACCCCAGAGCTCAGTTTCTTCGTGTTGAAAATGCTCAGACAATATCTTGTGCATGGATTTGCATATCTCTTGGAGACTCAGACATAACCGCTCATACTTCATCTTTCTGTGGTGGTCCACTGCACTGGACTTGATAGTAGAAACCAACATGTTCAGTTCTGACATCTCATTCAAAATGAATGTTACTTTATCAAAGTGTTTGATCTCTAGCTCATGATCAATACTGAATGAGCAACTAATATTCTGCAGTTTTCCCTTTGCCTCCAGTGCTGGAAACGCAATCTCATCCTCTGCATCAGAGTGTATCTGATACAGAAACTTTATAAGATGGAATCTCTGTTGAAACTCCCCAAGGAACCGAAAGTCAGTTACTAATCTAGCTGATCCATCAACAAGGTAGTCCAAATCTGCTTTCATTGCCTTGTGGAAGAAGAAAAGGAGATCAATTGGTTTAACGTCCTTCATGAATGGTTCATCAACATTCTTCTCACCAAAAAACTCTGGAAGATGGAGAGGAGGAGGAGGTTTAAGCTTTACAGAGAAAAGCATTTGCTGATTCATTCGACTAGAGTAAGGTGTCTGGTACATGTCTCCAGCAGCTGGCAAGAGGAAGCATGTTGAAGACTTGTTTCCTTTCCCAGGACATACAAACAAATCAGCTTCAGTTCCTTGGCATAGTTGGAGGTGTGCTTGATGGGAGAAGGATCCAGAAGCTTCTTCAGTGGGTTCCTTTTTGCAGAAACATCTTATTTTGAACATTACAGACAGCTGTTTCCAAAAACTTTCAACAGATGTTTTGCCTGAGTAGCCAAAGCGAAGCCATTGCAACAAGAGGCGTGGAAATGACTTCTTGGGAGAAGAATCTTCCAAAGTCAAGAAATGAAGAATAGACTGAGATTCCTCTTCTGATAGATGAGCAGAGAACCATATTATGACACACTTTAGCAATCCAAGAGGTAATACATGTATGCTTGTGTATAAGAGCTGCCTCTGCATTTCATGGTTAAAGTTCTTGCTAATGATTGGGACTACCTGTAGAAACAACAATCAATGGTGAATACATTAGTTCTTGGAAATTTCAAAAGTATCAGATATTTGCTTACCTCTCTTCTCTGAGTGGAAAATTGCTTTGCTACTTGGACTATAAGGGACTCAAGTTCCTCCTGAAGTTTCAGTATAAAACCATCTATCCTCATCTCAGGATCAGCACTTTTGTATAGCAGTCTTTGAAAATTCTTAAGACATCCATCTATGGTAAATTGATTGGCACTTGAATAGCATTGATCTGTTATTTCTTCCAACACCGGATGAAAGAACTTCTTAAATGCATTGCTGCAACAACAACAAGAAAAAAACAAGTATTCTAGACAAGTTTTAAGAGACTAGAATCCTTACCAAAGAGAAAAATTAAGTTATCTTACCTATAAGAAACAAGAACATCAACAAGGAAGTTCAATCGAGCCATGAGTACTTCAAGGTCCAAACGAAGGCTTGGTGATAACCCTTCATGAATGTCTCTCAAATCTTTTTCAACTGCATTTTGAAAAAGCCGAAGGCCATGAATAGGGCTGTGTCCTACATTTGGGATGAAAAGTGGCTTTTTGCTCCATTGCCAAAACCGTTGAAAGCATCCAGTTAAAGGACGTGTCTGAGATGAGCTCTTTTCATACTGGTCTCCTTTCAAGATCTTTGTAGAAGTCCCACAAGTAGATTGAGTGTCGTCCATCAACCAAGAGCTTATAACCTTTGAGAAAGTCTCTTATCTTGTCAGAAACTAGAAAGATTACATAGAAAACATATGACCATATATGAGCAAAGGACCTGTTGTAATGAGTCTTCAGCTGGGACAACATCTTTAATGCAGTTCACAACTTCATTTCTCTCCTCTTGAGAGAGATAAGACATCATCCATGGCAAGAAATCTTCAAGCACCATCACTGGAACACTACAAATGAATTGCCACACAAGTGATGCCTGTTCTTGGAAAGTGAACTTCTCAATCAACAAAGGAAAGACCTGCATAACAAGAAGATGGTATGAACAGAGGAAACAGAAAATCTGAAGAGAAATGTCTTTTTAAGTGAAGAATATGATTATATACCTGACGCTCTTCTTTAAGCATATGTTGACATATGGATGATTGAATGGTGCTTATGCTTAGTATAACTTCACGAAGTACATCAGATATGTTCTCTAACTCCTCTTCAAGAACTTGTAGCCAGTGGAAGATCGAGGTGAAGAGATCATCTGTGCCGTCATGCTCAAGCGAATAGTTAGAAACAATGTTCTTCACACGTGCATCCAACGCCAAAAAGATAACCTGCCAGTACGAAATAACCATTTCAAACCTGGTCTATTCTTCTAGAAACTCGATAGACCCAATCTTAAACCATACATTAAGAATCTTAACTGAAGATGATGACTACTTAAGCTCATCTGGCTAACCTAGAAGATTAGCATTTATACAACATCCAGTAAATCACAAGAAAGCTACTTTTACAGGTGAGACAAGTTGCAATACGTAGCACGCAAGCAAGAGGGTTTCTATATTTGTATTTGTGAACATATAAGGCAAGAGTTACCAAAATTATCACAAAGAACGAAACTTTTATGGAAAGTTTCCTCCTTTTAATAGTTGGGACCATCTAAAAAGACGAATCTAACCTCATCTTCAGCTGCGCTGTGATACTTGTACACAAGTTTCAAGAACTCGAACTTCCGGCAAAGCTCACCGGCCAGGTCACCGCTAAAGCAACCGCCTTCAGCGGCGTCGGTAGCTAAACGACGGAGCTCGACCAGCTGGGCACGGAAAGCCTTGTGGAAGTGAACGAAAAACAGAACCGGAGCATCCGCAAGCTTTGTATTTTCGACGGTGGCCACCGGAGAAGCATTTTCCGGCGGAAGAGGATGGAGAAGATCTCGGCCTCCCATTTACAGGCAGCAATGAAGAAAGTGTTGGAGGAAAAGGGAAAGAAGGAAAGGAGTTGAGGAATAAAGAAGGGTTTTTGTAAGGCATTGATCTTCTTCATCGTTGTCGTCACTCTCTGCTGAATCTACACAGCTTCTTTTTTTTAATCAATTTGGTTTTAAATGATTAAGTTAATCCATTTTATTATATCAGAAGTGACAGAGACGTTGGAGCTGAAAACTAACTATGCTTATACCATTACTTGTGGCGGGATTATTTTATTTTGTCTTTATTTGTTTGTTAACTAACTTTTTTTTTGCATTTTATAGTAAATAAACTAATTTCTTTTAATATAACTTTTTTGAACATATTTTTAATATCTTGAGAATTGATTTTCTCGTTTGATTTATTAGAGAAATTTCATTTATAATTATCTTCAAACATTAAAATTAATAAATACATGACATTATTTTATTTTTTAACAACTATCTGTATATCAATTAGTAACAATTTGTTTTGTATGAGAGTTGTTAAGGTATTAGGTTCGAGGAACATCAAAAAACACCAACAACCTACATGTAAAAAACTTAAAACCTACAAATGCGGATCGATGTTCTGCAGAACCAGGCCGAATTTCACAAGATGGATTATTATACCTTTTTCTTTAACATTTGAATAATTAGTATAGAAACATTAATAGACTTTAGTCATATCGCACCTTCTAATATATGTTTTCTTTGTCACAAGAAATTTCGTTTAAGTCAAATAAATAAAATTCTCAACATTAGAAATATTCGTTCACTTTTGTATATCTATTATTTTGTTAAATACCTACAAATGCAAATTTTTAATGAGGATACTCTAGTACTCATAAAATGTATGAAAAACGTGTATATATATATATATATTTTTTTTTTCAGTATTAAATTATTATAAAACAAAGCTTACAATTCATAAAGCTTTTAATCAGTTCCTTTTAAAAAAAAACAATTCCTGGCTTCCAGGTATCATGATTAATTATTTAACACGAATGGAGATAACTTAACATGTTACTAAGTACGATTCATTCAACATTAATATTACTTTAGAAAAAGAAACCATTAAACTTTTTTTGTCAACTGTTCAAAAACTTGTTTATTTCTCCAACGTCCTTGATTATGATATACATTATACAGTATGCAGCCAATACACATTAATTACAAGTTTAACTATAATGCGTGATCCGACAATAACGTATAGAGAGAACCAATACTAAAAATAAATGATATGATAGTAGTACTAGATTTGTTAATGATTTGATGATGTCTTTTAATTATAATTATTTATGTCAGAACATGAAAATTTTCATGATTTGCGGGGGATTAAGCTGAGTCAGCCTCGTGATATTAAAACGATTGGTCGATTTTCACATACGTTAATGAAAAAATGGCATGCTTATTGCCGGCCGTACAGTTGTCTCTATTCAGTCAACGCTGACTCCGTTAGTTTATTCCGTTATGGGGACATCCCGTTCCGTCTTGTCTTCTCCACGAGCCGCATTGTGTCGGTCGTGTGCTCTTCTTGTGACTTCACGTGACTCGACATTCTTTCCAGCTAATTGGGCTCATAGAATCAATACTACGACTTTTATAAAAGATAAAGCCCTTTCCCAATATTTTCAGCCCATTAATAATAAACTTTAAATATTAGGAAAGGCCCATTAGTAATAGAGTTTAGTGATCAAAGAAAAATCTAGGTAGGTTCTGTTATGGTTCACAGTGGTCACTGATGCCTATAATCACTTCTGAAATGTTTGGATTTGGCACATGGGAACCATCTTCCACACCATATCCGTGGCTAGTACCATTGGTACATACATCTTCCATGTAAGAAGGATCGGTTATATCTGTGACAAGACTGCCTCTAGAAAGGGAACACATGTCATGGTTCTCACTGCTTCAGGCTTTCCTTTGCTCCACACCAAAAATATTCTATAGTAACAGTTTCATACAATATTTCATGCTCATTCGAAATGCACATAGTTTAAGTATATGAATCTAGTCATCTTCATTTTCAAATATAAAATCCAAACTACACTAACGAAAGTTTAGCTTCGTTTTACTAGTTTAGATACTAAACCGATATCGAACCCAATTAAGCCGATATCAAATCAGTCAATATCAAATTAAAATTAAAATTTGCCCAACTTGTTATTCAAGTAGTATTCTACTTAACTTTTTAGTAGGATGTTGGGTTAAGTTCTATTTGGATATTACGACAGATCGGGTTTTAATTCCAGTTCGATACTGACTGGTTTAATTGGTTTGATATTGATTTAGATACTAAACTAGTAAAACCAAGCTAAACTTTTGTACGTGTGGTTTTGGATTTTGATTTTTAAAAATAAAAATAAATATGTTCATACATTTAAAATGTGTGCAATTAAGACGAACATGAAAAATTATGTGGAACTGTTACTATACTATACTTTTGGTGTGAAAATATATTGTTTACCTTTGTTTTTTCAATTGTTGTTATTGTATCACAATCAATATCTTTTTTTTTTTTTGTTAAAATATCACAATCAATATCTTGCCGTCTAAAACACTTGTTTTATGAACTTTATCCTAGGACCGGCCATGTTTGTGAAAAGGTAGCATCCACGATAGAGTTCTGGTGAATATGATACTTAGGAAAATGAATACCCGAACTTATGTACATCACTTACTTTACCAGTAAGTTTTCCAGTTAAGCTTTCTGTTAACTTATGTTTGAATTAATTTATCTGTGTTTAGATATGGGAACAAAGAAAGCTGAGATCTTTGTCTCCTTTATTTGTTAGTTTGTGTATAAGAGCAAGTGCAATGGTGGTCCTTAAGGGGTCGTTAAGGGGGAGTCCTTAGGGAAAAATTAAGGATTGATCCTTAAAACCTCGGACTGATCCTTACACTGTTTGCGGACCCCCGTGACACGTGGCGGCCTGCGATTAGTTGATATTTTTTAAAAAAAAATTTTAAATCTGAAAAAAAAAAAGGAGTTAAGGACTCCAATGGTGGGTAACACCATTCGAAATGCCCTAAGACATCTCCTCCCAATCAAAGTTGAAATTATTAAATTCATAAAGTTATTAATAATGCATTTAAATAATAATTGCAGGCCATCAAGTCTCATTCATTAACTGTCCAAACTAATCACAAACCAATCACCGTTCACCAGAAACAATCTGTTCTTTGCCTTTCATAGTTGACAATTTGTACTTTTAATATTTCTATAAAAAAAGTTATGTTTTTTTGCAGCCGTAAAGAGAGAATTTGCAGAAAACAATTAACTCTTGTTGTCATCTTTTGCATTATTAACTTCAAAAACGGTAACAAGTTCAAAAACCCAGGCATAAAATGTCAACTACTTTGACTTTCCTCAAGAGGATAAGCTCGTGAAAGAGAGAAGAGTTGAAAAAGAATCAAAAAGCTATAGCAAAGCAAAAGAAAAAAGACAGAAACTTTTGTCTCTGTGACACAAGAAAGTTGAAAACTTCAAAGCTAACATGATGATATATAAATACATCATATAGTATTAATTAATTAATATGGTTGTTGGAAGTAATGGGAAGACAGTAAGCCCCATCGCAACTGCATTTTTATTCTTCTTTAATCTGCAGAGTCAAACAAACTAAGTAGTTCTCTATTATTTTGATTCCTGTCCTGATGCGAAATCACATGTATAAAAATAGAGACTTCTTCTCTTTTCCACTGTCATTATCCATATCCATCCCTCAAGATTTGTCTCTCTTCTGAGAAGAGACAAAGATGATGATGCTTCATCGATCTCTTGTGATCTTCTTCTTGTTCTTCTCATGCTTGACTCTTTCTTCATGGTCTCTTCCTCTTTGTTCTGATTCAAGTGAGTTTCTTTTCTTTTGTATCCTCTCATGGTTTTGACTTTTAGTTTCCTTTGTTTATGTTCGGTTATTTTTTCAGGAGCTCCGTTAGAGGGGAATTCAACATTGAGTTTTTGTCCTTACAAAGGCAAAACATGCTGCGATACAAAGGAAGATTCAAATCTGAACAAGCAGTTTCAAGCTATGAACATTTCAGACAAGGGTTGTGGTTCTGTTGTAAAGTCAATCCTTTGTTCTGTAAGTACAATCTCTTTTTGTCTCTAGAATGTTTTCTTTATGTAATTTGCAAACTTTTGACTGCTTGGAACCTTCTTGTTTGAATGAATCCAAAAAGATGAATTGTGTTTTAAGTCTTCCCTTGTTTTGTCGTTGTGATGTTACAGAGATGTGATCCTTTTTCATCAGACTTATTCAGAGACCATTCAGATCAGCTATCTGTTCCAATCCTCTGCAACAATACTGGTTCAGCTAATTCCACAACAGACTATTGCTCTGAGACATGGGAGACATGTCAAAACATCTCCATATCAGGCTCTCTATTTGCTGCCTCGTTACAAGGCCAAGCTGGAGCGCCGATGAACACCAATGCCTCCAAGCTTGCTGATCTATGGCAGTCCAAAACAGATTTCTGCAGTGCCTTTGGTGGAGCTAGCTCCAATGAAACCATCTGCTTCAGCGGCGAGCCAGTTACTCTTAATGACACTACTCCTGAGAAGCCACCTCCTGGTCTATGTCTTGAGAAAATAGGAAACGGCTCTTACCTCAACATGGTTCCTCACCCTGATGGTTCAAACCGTGCTTTTTTCTCTACACAGCCTGGAGTGGTGTTCTTGGCTGGTATACCTGATCAGGACTCGGGTGGGGTATTGGATGTGGATCCATCTAGTCCCTTTGTGGATTTGACTGATGAAGTTCATTTTGATAGTGCTTTTGGTATGATGGGTATGGCTTTTCATCCAAAGTTTGCTCAAAATGGGCGGTTCTTCGCGTCTTTCAACTGTGATAAGTCCAAGTGGCCAGGATGTACTGGAAGATGCTCTTGTAACTCTGATGTGAACTGTGATCCTTCCAAAATAACTCCTGATAGTGGATCTCAAATATGCCAGTTCCAAACTGTAATAGCTGAGTATACAGCCAATGGTACCTCATCAGACCCTTCTAAGGTATTTTTACTATTCTTGACCTCTAAAATCTTTGTTGTTTGTCATTGAGAGGCTTCTAAGCTTTTCTTCTCATTGTTTAGGCCAAGAACGCTAAGCCAACAGAAGTCAGGAGGATTTTCACAATGGGACTTCCTTTCACATCACACCATGCTGGACAGATTCTCTTTGGTCCTTCTGATGGGTACTTATACTTTATGATGGGAGATGGAGGTGGAGGTGCCGACCCTTTTAATTTCTCACAGAACAAGAAGTCTTTGCTAGGGAAGATCATGAGGCTTGATGTTGATAACATTCCTAGTTCTTCTGAGATCTCCAAAAGGGGTCTATGGGGAAACTATTCTATACCTCATGACAACCCTTTCCGTGAAGACAAAGAGCTAGAACCTGAAATATGGGCTGTTGGACTGAGAAACCCTTGGAGATGCAGCTTTGATGCTTCTAGGCCTTCCTACTTCATGTGTGCTGATGTTGGACAGGTAAATGATCAACAATGAGTTTTGTCTGTTTATTTTGTTTGCAATCTTCTGCTGTTTCTTGATATGTCTTTGGGGTTAATAGGACACATATGAAGAGGTGGATCTCATTACTAAAGGAGGAAACTATGGTTGGCGTGTTTATGAAGGCCCTGCTCTTTTCCATCCAGAGTCATCTCCTGGAGGAAACACATCTGCGAACTCCATAAACCCTATATTTCCTGTGATGGGTTACAACCACTCTGAAGTTGACTCAAGCGGAAAATCAGCTTCAATCACTGGAGGATACTTTTATAGATCAGAGACTGATCCTTGCATAGATGGAATGTGAGGCCAACACACTCTTGTTTCTCTGCTTCCTCATATCTTGTAGCTACATTGCAACTGTAATGTGTGTGTTTTGCAGGTACTTGTATGCTGATCTTTATGGAAATGGAGTGTGGGCGGGGATTGAAACGCCTGCTAATAGCGGGAACTTTGTGTCCCACAGAATAACCTTCAACTGCGCCAGTGACTCACCAATGAAATGCAGTGATTCTCCGGGAACTTCAGGGTTAACTCTAGGCTATGTCTTCTCCTTTGGTGAAGACAACAACAAAGACATCTACTTGCTCACAAGCAATGGTGTCTATAGAGTGGTTAGGCCAAGCCGCTGTAACTTAACTTGCTCCAAGGAGAACTCCACAGTGGATAGAAGAAACCCTGGTCCCTCGGTTTCTCCTTCTTCTTTGCCGTCTTCTGGTTATTTGCATATGAATGGTTTCCTTGGAAGCTTGGTGTCTTTGTCTTTGATTCTGCTGGCTTTGTTTGTGTAAGTGTGTATGTGGAGAAGGTCTAATCTTTTTTCATATGTTTTAAAGAAGATTTGTGAGTTCTGTTATTTAATTTGTATGATCAATGATGTTTTGAGAGAACACACACAGATTGAGGAGATATTTACAAATGTCTGTTGTTGACATTGTGAATGTTGTGTCTCAGTGTATAAATAACTCTTTTCCAACGTTGTATTAACCAAAAAGAACATGTTCACTGTCTTTGATCCTAGCATGTGTAGCCATGGAGAATCCTTATAAAGGCCATAAAGTGTTTCTTGCTCTCTAATTTTCATTTATATGAAGAAAGTGGTTTTATACATATGAAAATAAATTAACTGATTCACAAAGTGAATAAACAGTAAGAACTATACTCCCCCCCCCCCCCCCCCACTCTTCTCTCCATTTTCAGATACAGATTAGAAGGCTTGAAGCTTGCAGACCAATCCAAAAGTGAAGTCCAGAGTCTCTCTCTATGGTGAGCTTGCAAAATTCGTTCCTCTTTCTACAGCAGAAGCTTGAAGGCATATAATATCTTAGAGAACGTAAACTCTTTCCCTCAGTAATCATCTCATGTTACAACACTCTGGCTTGTTCTGTCTTAAGAGCTTGTCCCATAAGCATATCATCTGTCTTGGCGACTGGTAATGAGCTGTGTAATAGTTCTCAACGCAACCAAACTGGCAAAATCTAAGACTGTGTCTGTAGTCCACTGGGTTTGATGTGTTTTTGAAATGTTCCACCCACATTCCCACACTCACGTCCTCCATCTTGAACAGCTGGTGTATGTTAACATAAAACAAAAAAAAAAATGGATATACAACTGAGAATAAACAGGTGAACAAGAGTTGTGTCACAATTAGTTATGATTCTCTCTTCTTCTTACCCGTAGTTTGTGTCTCTCAAACTCTTCCACGATGAAGCGTGCAATGTCAGAAGATAGAACATATCCGGGTCCATTTGCATAGGGTGGATAATCCTCCTCTGGCCATTCCTGATATACAAAACATACATGAATCGGTGATGATGAATGTACCGAAGAAGAGTTTATAAACAAACACTCAAAACCATTTTGCTATACCTCGTATGTGACTGCCCATTTACCACCACGGAGAGGTTTATGGTAATAATTCATGTTGCCAATGTACAAGCTTCTACCTTCGGGTACTTTCTTCACTTCATTGATTACTGCGCCAAGTTTTACAAATGTATCATCGTCACACTTCATTATGTACTTTGCAGAGTATGCAAGAGCCTGCAGCAAATCAAATTCATTGTTTTCAACAAAAGCACTTCATCAAGGAACGTTTTATGTGGAAGCATGTCATATAACTCACTCCCTGTTCACATATGGCAACAGTTTTCAGCACGACAAGATCATAATTATCCATGTAAGGAACAAGTACAATGTCCCCAAAGTACTCCGCTTCTTTCTTCAGTTCCACATTCACCTCTTTCCTCCCATGCTGTGAAATACACACAGCCTCTCAATTATCAAATCTTTCAAGACTTATACTTGATGAACAATGTAAAAAGCCAACTTACAAGTGCCACAAAGAAACGAGCAACAACTTTTGAAGACGTAATAAGAACATGCTGCATCCAGGACTTCCTCACAGCCATCCGTTCTCCAAAATGATTGCCTGCAGAAAGAATGCCAATAAAGAGCTCCACAGGCCCATCAGGAACTAAAGGGGCCTGCCATCTTTTTGACAACTCGAGATGCCTTTGCGGAGCAAAACTGGGATGTGATGTTGGCAGAGAGGCAACAACCACAGAATGAACATCAATGTCTCCATTTACGGTTAGTCCTGTTGCATCCTCCAGTGTGAAGCCCTATTAATGTATAACAAAGAACTACATCCAGTTAATTGCTATTTATCTGAACTTAATCATGTAGAAATGGAGTATGATATAAATATACTCACAGTGCGGTAAGGGAAAGATGTAACATGCTGTCCATCAACATTGATATGGTAACCTTCTAAACCAGCGCTAAGCGTGAGAACAAAGAGCTTCTCTTCCACAAAAGGAAACGGCCATTCTACTTTAACTCTTTTCCTTCTCCCTATAAGTCTATTCAACCACCATCTTGCCCTAGACCCTTCTGAGTAGTTATCATCATCACGGATCCACTTCTCACACTTCACATGACTATCAACTACAATAACACTAAAATATTACTCAACAGATACCAAATCGCAAAAGAATAAAACTCACTCACCAGTCTCTTCCTCATCTCTCGACCTCCATCCTTCACACCGTTGTGAAGACCCCCACTGCATTCTATAACAAGTGTTCTGCTCAATCACCGGCTTTCTACTCCAATCACCCTTAAGCCTCGGGTTAAAATGCAAGATCCGAGGAGGATCCTCTCCGTCAACAGTCTTCAAACCTTGAAGCTCAACCACAAACTGAGAAACCAACATAGACCCATCACCTCCCTTGGGATAACTCTTCCTCGGCCTCCCAACCAAAGTGATATGCGAACCCAACGTCAAACCACACGGCAGCTCCATCAACTTACTCTCCCGGTTCATAAACTCCGACCCGGTTAACGAAACAGCGTGTGGACAAGCATCTGTTCTGTTCTTCTCAGGCTTCTCCACTGACTTCTCAAGCCTCCCTGACTCAAGCTCCTTCCATAGCTTTCTACCTAGCTGCCAAGCCTCCTTAGCTGACTTGTGAAGCTCCACTGACCCGTCTTTACTACTCGGGTCAAAAGTTTCCGAGTCAAATCTCAGGCTTGAGAGAAGACCTCTGTGATGCTCACGGACGTTGTCCCGGTCCGTCCGGTTAAGGGTCGGTTTAGAATCCGGTTTAGAAGTTGGAACAGAGGTTATCTCGACTTGAGGCTCTTGCTCTGTATGGAGCCTTGAGAGAGAATCAATGGAGACGGAGCTGGTGGACCAGGATTTGAAGACGAGAGGTATCTCTACTGTGACCATTAGGAGATAGAGGAACCCTATTGCTATTATTACACGGAAAGGTCTCTGCTTCCATAGTGATGAGAACAGATCAAGCTTGTCGGTTTTTTCCACTTTTGGCAATTTAGGTTTCTTCATTTTCTTTCTTAGGATCCAAGCAATGAATTAAATGAAACAGAAACCTAACTCCGTGTTGAGAGGGACCGAAAGTTGGCAGATTTGTCCAAGGAGCCAGAGTTGCTTAGCAGACGATGATGAAGAAGAAGGAGAAAAAAAAAAGAGAGATCTTGATTCTTAAAATACGCATAAGGGGAGGCGTAGGTTAGTATATG